>VHZZ01005979.1:12521-28985 GCA_009801015.1 Silene noctiflora
ATGCGAATGGAAAAAGAGATGACATGGTGAGGTAATATTTTAAAAGGTAATAGATAAATTTCATTTGAAGGAAGTATTATGAGAAAATGAGAAACAAACACATATTATAAATATAGGCTAAATGCCTTTGAAGTATCGGGGTATACAAAATTACAAACGCACCCATAACAAGTACGATTTATAAAACGGGGAAAAAAAAAACCAATATTGGCCGGAGAGGGAAAAGGGTTAAGGAGAAAAATGAGAGAAATAGGGAATGACAAAAGAGTGTTTTGATTATTATAAGTAGTCTATATTGAATTGATTGATATTGATCTATTTCAATTCATGTAAAAGGGATGAGATGGAGGGAGAAAAGGGATGGAAATATGGAAAATGGAGTATGAAAAGTTTGTTTCAAATTTATCCTATGTTTGTGGGATTTTCGTTTTTATTTGAGAGGAAAATAGATCTCCCTTTTTATATCCTTATTATCTCCCTATTACCTCATTTTTTAATAAAACATGAAATTTTGCATATTTTGTTTCCTGTTCTTATCTTCTCATCAAAATAAAGCGTTAGACCTCTATTTAACAAGACATTATCTATTGTGTATCCAGTCTCTTACCCCTCAATGTTGATGAATGACTTTTAATATCATATCTGACGAGTTTGGGGAAGGTACGTAATGAGTTTAGTGAAGGTAGAGATTACGAGATCAAATAGGAAAATTTATTAGCAAACATCACGTGCATAAAAATTCGAGCTCATTAAATTTAAAGATCTTATTCTATAAAAATAAGTGCTATGTAAAATTGAAAAACACATTGGTATCGTGAACAAAAACCAAAACTCTAGAGTATGATATTTAAAAACTTTCATCTTGCTTTTCCTTTTCAAAAAAACTATAATTATGACATGAACTATGTACATATTTCATTATATCGTAAAATTCATCGCTGTCTATTTTAGTATCCGTGTAACGCAAGGGCATGCAAACTATTTATATTAGTATTTTAAGTTATTATTAATTGGAATTTTATTTTAATATGTATGTATTTGATTAAATTGTTGAATTTTATTGCACGCGTATAAAACTAGTTGGAATAGTAAAGTTGCGAGAGAGACCAAAGATCAAATGAAAGATCTTTGCACAACATTAAGAAAACATTCGTTTGCTCCCCAGTTTTTTCTGAAATTAAATGCCCTCTTCTTCTTCATCACCACCATCTTCTTCATCGTCAACTCTAACTCGTCGTCGCAAACTAACCACAACACTCTTCCTCATTTTCTCTCTCCTCTCCCGCCTTTTCAAAACCCTAATTTTATCTATCTTCACCTCTTTCATGGACGACTTCTTCGACTTCGGCTCTTCCTCCTCTTCCGCCGCAATCGACGCCGCCGATGACGCCGATGATTTCCTCCTCCGCCGCGCTCGCCGCCGTCGACTTGCCGGATCTTCGCCGCCTTCCGTTCTCTCACTCCGTCATGATCGCCTATTCTTCGTCCCTCTCAAGTTTGTGTCTTTTTCTCTCTTCTATTGATGTACAACTGCGATTATAGTTGAATTTTGAATGACGTGGAAATGTGCAGGTGGTGGGAAGATGCAAAAGTTAGTGATTATAAGTCGAGAGAAGGTGTGCTCTATACGGCGTCGTCGAGTGATGATGATGTCGCCGAAGCAGAAGTTTCTACAAGTAATGATATTGTTCTTCGGCTAAAGAAACAATGCGGCGACAGCGGTGTCTACGACGATGACGATGATAAAAAAGGGGGAAATGATGTAGAAGAGGATGATCAGGGAGAGGTGTTTAGTGGACGAGAGTTTGCGTTGATTTCTGAGAGCATGTGGTTTAAAGCGCTCAAATGGTGAGACTAATTGTTTAACTTGCATTTTGTTACATGTATATTATAGACGAACTAGGGTGAAGTTGTGAGGTGAATTTGTTGATGCTGTTGTTACAGGCATAGTCATAATTTCTGTTCAAGATCGGGTAAGGATAAAGGAGTTAGTTTGCATGCTGAAGATTATAGTGATCGGGAGGTTTTTCCTTTACAAGTTCGACTTTCGGTTTTGCGTGAAACTCTATCATTGCTGGTGAAGATTTCTCCTATGGTAATCCCTTGGACACTTCCCTCGTGTTGTTTTCAATGCCAGATTCCATGTTGGTTACTATTTATCCAGTACTTTACTTGGTATTGCTAGTCAATTGTATGTTGCATGGCCACTTGAATGCATGTGTACCTAATCTAAGTTTGATGATAGAGTTGTCAATAGTTGCCCATTGTTCGAGTTTGCTAGTTTGTTGGTTAGCGCTAGGGGTATAAGCTTTTGATTGTCCGGAAAAAAGTGTTTGAGAACATAGCTTATTGAAATAGTAGCACCTAGCACGTAGTTCATCTTTTAGGCATTTGATGTGGTAACTGGTAAATGGGAATGTGTATAGGAGAAACGTACGCTTTTGAACCTGTATTTTAATTTTCATATTTTATGAATTGAATTTGAAGCTATTACGGGAAATGACTAGGCTCCTCTTTTTTGGTGGAACTTCTCTAGGGAGGAAAAAAGAGAGAGAATTCATTCCATCCTTTGTCTTGCATAGGGCACACCAATTGGGCGCATATGTGTGATATCAAGCCAGTTTTGTAATAGATTGAGACATTTTTAACATTATATACTCCCTCCATCTCAATATTATGTGCGTGGTTGTAAAATGCGCGGATACCAATTTATATAATTGAATAATGAAAAGTAGAGAGAAATGGGGTAAAGTTTACACAGAAAACAATACTTTTTAGTATTGAGATAAGAAAGTAGAAAGATTATTTTGGGATGACTAAAGAAAGAAAGTAACAAGATTATTTTGGGATGGAGGGAGTGAAATGTTTTAGTCGATTTATCTTCTAATTGAAATGCTGGATGAATGGTAGAATTTAAAGAGCATTTATGGCCGTAGTTTATGGTTGTACACTTGTACATGTCATTCTAACGTATATGGCTCTAATCTAGGGAGTATATGTCATTAAACATCATTTCACACCTAAACATATTTTTCAACTAATCTAATAGCTAAGTTGCTGATTACGAAACACCTTCAAAAAATTACGCTGACGATAATTTGTCAGTCTATCACACAAAATCTCTCTTATTAATACTTTGTTAAATGCCAAATTGAGCCATTTTTCATTGTCTAGAAGTTGTTTGGCTGCACTGCTTTTGGACTTCTTAACTCTTGGCTATGTTTTCTTTACATGTGGCCTGATAAATCTCAAAGCCTATTTTCTCCACCGTAATGCAACAGAACAAACTTAGATAAGGTATTCATTATGTGTCACTTGATAGAGAACCTCAAAAGTTCCATGTTCATCACCCCAATCAGCACAGATATTGTGATATGATCACCTTATTGATATTTTTGTAGACTTCTGATAGCTCAAAAGAACATTTCCAACGGAGCTAATAACTTTCTATCATTTGGCTTTTGCATTAGAATGTTGCCATTCTAGACTCTTCATAGTCCGAAGCTGTAGCTCAGACTTGACAATGTGGCAAATATCCATGGGAAGTCATTGTTTAAGTAATGTGTCTGATTGAGTGCTTAACCGTTGAGCCAACTTTTGTGTAGTTACCTTGACTTGTATTTCTAAATTTTGTAGTTTTCATCATCTGTTTTAGCAGAAAGAACAGTGTTTTTATACTTCTTCGTTTCCATTTAGTTGTATACGTTTCTTAAAATATGTGAGGGGATTGTGAAAAACGTGTACAATCAAATGAAGTATAGTATTTTGTGGATCATTACTCGCAACATCACATGTGTGCATGCCGTGTTCTGTTTTGCTTAATGCATAGAATTCATAGAAGTATATACAAGTACAATATATCCATTACCCACTAATTACTTGATGTGTGTCTGACTCATATGCATGTTTTCAGGATAATTCTCTTCGATGTTATGAAAGAGCCTGTCAAATATTTGATACAGAATGTGGCCCGGTATGCTATTCTTTTTCTGTATTTCCTTTTCTTTTTTCATTAAACTGTTAGCTCAATGATTCTCTAACTGTATTATATGGTGTAGGTTCATATTTGGGATTTCTCTGGGCAGATGACCCAGTTTTTTGAGGGTTTTGGCCCTATGTTACCAAATGGTGGTCTAGACCATGCGGTTGAAGAGGTAATTTTTTGTTGCACTAACTCATCTTCCAGTGGTACTAAGTAGCTTGCCTCTTTAAGTTATCTGCACTCTAAAGTCTTAATAGAGGATATGTTGTGTTCTTTTGCTGCTCCCTGTTATTCTTGTGTTAGCTATCAGAGAAATAAAGAGAGCAACCTACTTGTAACTGTGGAGATATTATTTTCAATTGAACCTTAGTTTATAGTGTGTTAGAAAATAAGGTCTTGTTGCCGCAGTTATCAGGAGCATTTTCTTCTTCAGATATATGTTTTTATTTATATATTTATTATTATTATTACTATTATTATTTTAATAAATTTCTGGAAGAGGTATTGATCTATCTATTAAGCCTTGTGTTTGTTGTTAGGTTATACTGGAATTACAAGTTTATGGATTCCGTTATTTCTGCGAAGGCAAGCAAGTGAGGAAAGCTGAGAGTGCAGAACAGGAAGGGTCCAGAAGTGAAGTGCCTTACAGTAGCTGTTCAACTAAATTGAATGGAATTGCTTCGAATGACGTTCCTTCTTCATTAGGTAGTTTGCATTCATGTGATAAAGGATATGGAGAAACAGGTATTCTTGGCTTGACCGGACTTGTAAATCTTGGAAACACCTGCTTCATGAACAGTGCCATTCAGTGCTTGGCTCACACTCCGGAGATTGTCGATTATTTTCTTGGAGATTACAAGAAGGAAATAAATTATGAAAATCCTTTGGGCATGAATGTGAGCGATTCTACACTTGCTCTCCTAATTAATGCTTATGCGTCATTTTGACTTTTGAAAGTGGTCGCCTCATGTGGAGCAAACCTTTTGGGTAATATTAATATCTTTTCATCTCATGCTATTTGTAACTCACTGTGGCTAGGGTGAACTTGCTTTGGCATTTGGAGACTTGTTAAGGAAATTGTGGGTTCCTGGTGGAATGCCTGTTGCTCCAAAATTATTCAAGTATACTCTTGAGAACTTCGCTCCGCAGTTCAGTGGTTATAACCAACATGATTCTCAGGTAAGTTTGCTTAGCGTCTTCTTCAACGTCTTATTTCCCTTTTCAAGACCTTGTTTCAATAATATATGAAGATCCTGGGAGGATCATTTAAAGAAGAACTAAATAGTGTGCCTGGTTTTGTAAGTTTCGATGTTAAGCACCTGAAATTGAATATTTTGGATGTGTCCTGACTCCTCCTGAGATGATACCACAATACCACCTGGTCGACTGCTTCATCACCTTCGTCCGTCGTTTATTTGGAATTTTAAGGTAGGGAGGAGCTATTTGTACGGAGCTAATCTTTTGTGAATTTGTGATGTCTTATTAGCCGTGTTATACTCACGTACATCAGAGACCAACTAAACAAGATACTGTCTTTTGGAACTAGTGGGTTCACATATCTCTCTGATTTTCACTCGCTGTTTTCTAGAAGTGACCCCATTATAATCCTTGTGTTTAAGTAATAAATTGACTTAATCCTAATTTTGCTTATCAAATGAGGGTAGTATTCAACCTAGGAGTGTGCAAGAAAAGCTGAACCGTGATAACTGAACGGAAAAACCGTGTGTTTTTAGATTTGGTTAAGCAAACCATTTTGACAAACCGGACCGGTGTACCAAGCTATTATCTTTGACATGGAAACAGTTTAGTTCCGGTTCACAATTCTTAAAAAATAGTTATCTGACCAAACCATTTTTGAAAAAATCAAGGAAAAAATCCTTCTCTTTTGTTTCAATATTCTAGTGTATCCAAATTCCAAACTCAAACCTCTTAAATCCATTGATACCAAAGTTTTTTTAATGAAAAATTGCTTTGAGTATTTGTAAATGATGCAAATTTGATGAAATCACAAGAAAAAATAAACGGAAATTAAATGTACTTCCCATATGGCACATTTAATGATTAACCGAACTGTTTATAACTATTTGAAACTGTTCGATGTAGGTTCGGGATTTGGCCGTATAAACTGCGTCCAAACCGAATCGAGAAATAAAGAATCAAGATGAACAAACAAGGGAAAAATTCAAAATTGTACTAAGATTTATGGAGAATGACAAGTAGCCTTTTATCCCTTTTCCTTCTTCTTCTTCCTTCCATCTGGTGGTTTGTGATGGTACTTGAGTCTTATGAAGAAGAGGGTTAGTCTCATACTCTCATAGCTATTACCATTTTAGTGCGTTCTATTGTCCGATGCTCTTTAAGACTGGAAACTTGCCAGGGGTCCATCCCAGATCAATAGATAATTAAGAGTTGGACCTAGATAATGATGTTAGTGAGGCATGGTTCTCTTGTCTTTGCTTGTGAAGTGTTTTTGAGAGCAGAAGGGAGTGATTGTCAACCGTTAAGAACAGTTTTTGGGACATGTGAGGATGTTCGCAACTATAGAGTATAGATGTGGTTGTGTATCAATTATAATGTGATAGCGTACTTTTTATTTGGGTTGGCAGTTGCCAGTTGGCTGCTTAAATTGGTGACATTTTTCTTTGTTATTTTTCATGTGGTCTGATTAGTTGGGGGTTGAATGAAGATGGGTTATTGTTGACTTGTAATATAGTATCTTCCTTGGTTGCCTGCTTGTAGTGTTCATAGCTTGAGCTGTGGATCTCTGAAGCTCAGTGCGAAGTTTGATATGGAAATTTAAGCCCTCCTAAATGGAGGGTCATGCTTTAAGGACAATCTTTCATCTACCTTTTATAGAAGCCATGACAAGTATATTTTCGCTGGCTTGTTGAGTATGTTGCTACTGATCCCATTTTGGGTGTGTAGTTTCTCATCCGTCATTGTCTTCTTTTTGCAGGAACTTTTGTCTTTTCTATTGGATGGGCTTCATGAAGACTTGAATCGAGTGAAACATAAACCATATATTGAAGCTATAGATGCAGTGGGCCGTCCAGATGAGATGGTTGCTGATGAATATTGGCGGAATCATCTAGCACGTAACAACTCTATAATTGTTGACATGTGCCATGTTAGTCTTTTACCATTCAATATCCATCTGTTGTATCATTTAGAACTTTAGAGTTGCGTAAGATTTTGATTTAGCCTTGTTATCTTATAAAACAAAGTTGGTGGCTAACCATATACCTGACTTGTGAGTTGTGACGTGTTAATATTTTGAGATTAGGCAGTGTGTCAGGGTCGTTTCTGTTATAGTCTGATCGTAATGCTTACTCTTCCCTTAGTGAGCTTAATTGAATTGGGACAAGCGCCAATAAGATATCATAGATTCATCACTAGTCAAATTGGTTATCGGTCTGCGTGCTCAAAGTCTTGGAACCTCTAGTCTGTGGCAGGAATATCAATACACACATTGATGCAGCTAATATAACTTGCAACCTTACACCCCTTACCTGTATAATATGTAGAATAAGTATCTTAAATTTTCGACTGATTTTGAGTTTGCACTATCTCGTTGTAGGAGGGCGCAGGATTTGTACTCCGAAATACTAACCTCCTACCCATTCCAAACTACCCATTTGACTTTTCACGGTCTACGAGATGACACTTTGACCTCAGTTTTCTTCATTTATATATTATTATTTCGTTGTGTTGAAATTATAGTTTTACGAAACCTCTTTTTATAATGAACGTAAATATGTCAATGTTATATTAAAAATTTTAAAATTTGACTAATTACAATCGAGGTCAATATTTATCAAGTTTGACTTTGAGAAGTGGATGGGTAGTGTGGAATAGATAGAAGAGGGTATAACATATACTTTTCTCTTTGATATGAACTGTATGGAACCCTGTTTTCTGATATCTTTTCCCGAAGAAAATACAGCCCTTTGATATGGCTGTTCTGTGTAGGCTTCATTTGACCTGACAAACAGGTCGGGTCATGTCGTGTTCGTGTACGTGTCAACTATAATATGTTTCGTTTGTCTTCGGGTTTTGACAATTTGCACTATAATATGGTGTTGCATTACATAATCACGAAATGCCACTTTACCAACTCCTCAAGAATTATTCCAAGCACAATTTTTGCAACCAGTGATTGAGACCATTAACACATGCATGTTGCCTCACCTCCCTTTTCATCCCCGTACGTTCTTCACGGTGCGTGGTTGATGACTTCTGGCCTCTGTAGTCTGGCTTCATTTTCACAAATGTTTGTTTTAATGTGCTTCTGTTTTAAAACACCTGAACAGTAGTTCCTGAAGTGTCTTCTTGGTTTTAGGGTCAATACCGATCAACGCTGGTTTGTCCAATTTGCAAAAGGGTATCTGTCACATTTGATCCGTTTATGTACCTTTCTCTTCCTTTGCCTTCAACAACTATGAGGACCATGACTGTAACTATTATCAGCACTGATGGAAGCAGTTTACCATCATCAGTTACTGTTACTGTACCTAAGTTTGGAAGGTGCGAGGATCTTGTTCACGCCTTAGGCACATCTTGTTCTTTGAGGGATGATGAAACTCTCTTGGTGGCTGAGGTATGTTGTCATAATTTTCAGTGTCTTCCGTTGGAAATTGCTGTACTTTGTATAGTGCTGTGATGAGTGTGATGAAGTAATTTTCTGTTTGTAGAGCCAAGTTTAAATGTTTACCGATGAATAAAAATAATGATGAAGCCATGCTACCTATCTAGTTGATTTTTAACGAAGAATAACTCTCTCCTTATCTCTCTAAACCTCTACCACCAGTAACCCTATAGAATTTTTAGCAACCATGCATTTTGGCAAATCAGGAGTTTTTCTTTTAGCTTCCATTTTTAAAAAAATATCATCCGAACACAAACATTGTTTACAGGATAGGTAGCATTCCACAAACTTAAACTCGTTCGTTGAACCAAATGGAACCCTGATCATGCACATGATTTATGAGTGTGGCTACAGTTAAATCAGTTAACGTTGCAGCCGACGGCCATCTTAAGGTGCTTGATGCGAGGTGGTGATGGTTGGTGGTGGTGCGTGTTAGTGGTAGAGGGAGAAAGGGGGCGAGGGTTGCTAATTGGTCGGTCATTCCCTTTCCTTGGCTAACCAAGCAATGAGGAAGATTAGGGGTAATTTCTTTCCTTTCCCTTCCTATCCCTTTCCTCATTCCATTACCTTACCCCACTTAAGTTTATGAGCCTCATCTTTGAATAAGTATCCCGGTTTCCCTTTTGGCTGTTCCACTTTGTGGGGGAGACATTCATAGCGGTGCTTAATTTAAAAACAATGTTCATCCATGGACGGAGGGAGTAGCTTTTTGAGGCTCTTGTACTTGTGAAATGAATCAATCTCACGTTTGACAAAGATGTGATATTTTCTGTTGTAACTTTAGAGAAAGAGAAAACATTGAGAAAATTAATGTGTGTGAAGAGATTTAAGTAGGAAACTCATTGGCATTTTGAAGCACAGGAAGTATGTTGTGAATGGTGGTTGGGTGAAAGTGTTTCATCTGTTCTTCTTATGCAGGTGTATAATCACCTCATCCTTCGCTTCCTGGAAGACCCTTTTGATTCCCTGGCATTAATACGGGATGGCGATTGTCTTGTTGCTTACCGTTTACCGAAAGAACGTGAGAGTTGCCAACTGGTGGTTTTCATTAATGAGCGGAGTGAAAGGTATTTTTCTTGTGTAGCCTTTTCAATTGTATCGTGTTCACCATCTCTATTGGTACTTTGTTGACCTGCAAGTTTACCCCATGCATCATTAATTACTCTAATAGTAACTCATGTGAACGTGACTATTCTTCTCATTATTATTTTTGGCTAATGATTGCCTCCAATTGAGTTGATGCAATCTTGGGTACTGGTAAACCGTTGGTTTTGTGAAAGACTATATTACTCTGATTCAACAGTTGACGTCGGATTCGACAAGGTCTGGAAGTATCGCAAACAAATATTTTATGAAAAAGTTTCATGCTTCTGGCCTACAGTAAAATGTAGAAGTGTCATGTCGTGTTGGGATGATGGAGTGTCATGTCAGACTGATGTTAATTCCAGTAGAACCTAAGAACGAACACAAGGCTGGATAGTATTAGAAAACATTGTAGATATGGCCGGAGTGTAACCTAACTCTTGTTTCACTGTTCCTTGTTTTTATTTCTGTGTGCTTTCTGGGCAAAGCAGAGGGTTACTCTACTTTGTGCTAGTAGTAGTCTTCTACCGAGTACATGAAAATTACGAACTAGTGGGTTAGTTTGGGTCAGCTCGTTTTGTGCCTACATGCCAATTTTCCTTCAGATGTGTTCAAATGTGTGCATTAGCCATGTGAATCTGCCCTCAATCGTTTCTCCAAAATATGATTTAAGGCTGGGACGTATTTTGCTATAGTTTGTCTTATACCTTTACACATGAGTTATTCATGAGATACTGGAAGTTGCAATATGCGATATGATAACCCTCACTTTTCTGTCAGTTTCCTTCCAAAAATGATTTGTTAAATAATTGGACTAGTCATTCTAAGAACAATTTTTTTGTCAATAATATTATGTTATTATTCGTTGGTGTTCACCAGTTGTGTTATTTCAGTTACGTAAGCTATGGGAAGGAAAGGTCATGCGGGAAGTTCGGAATTCCCCTTGTGGCAAGGGTCTCTAATCTTGAGAATGGGTATCAAATTCGTGATGAATACATGAAATTGTTTCGCCCTTTTCTGAATATGGATGTAGATGATTATGACGATATTGAAAATTCAGAAACTAATCCAGCTAAGATGGAGGCTAGTATGTTAAGTTCAGATGATTCTTTGAGTTCTGACGACGAAGCAAGAGCTGACTTGCATATATGCTCTAATTTCCAATTTCACTTCACTGACGAGCGAGGTATAATAAGAGATCGCAGGATAAAGCTGAGTAAACCGCTAAATTTCACTGGTAGCACTGAAAAACTAAATGTTCTTGTAAGTTGGCCAGAAAATATGGTGGGGCGGTATGATACTTCTCATCTCAGCCTCTTGCCGGAAGTTTTTAGACGAAACTTTTCTACTTTCAAGATGCAGGAGTCCGTGTCGTTGTACAAATGCCTGGAAGGTTTCTTGAAGGAGGAGCCATTGGGCCCCGAAGATATGTGGTTAGTTTACAACACTGCCAACTGTTAAATTCTTCTGATACTTAATGATATATGTATATAGTCTTTGGTCATAAAAATATTTGTTTTAATAGACGTGATCTTATACCCTCCTTCCCAGTCTGGTAAGCTGTAAACTGAGTTTTTCAACTACTAGTTGGTATGATATTATCACGAGGATGAATCAAGTTAGAGCAAGTAAGTCATGAGATGAGTTTTTTTCATGTGAGAAGCTGATAGTTGTTTGGAAGGAATTGAATTCCTGTCAGACATTTAATCCCAATGAGCATCCTTGTCATGTTCTGTCTAATAACTTAAAGCTGTTATACATAAAGAAATAATTAGCTTATAGCTGAACTTACTAATATGAAATGTCCAGTGACGCTAGATAAAATTGAAAGTAGTGTGCAGACTTCTTGAAGTTGAGGTGCATTAGATAACAAGAGCAACCTGACCATTGTGGTTTTTGGATGTACATTAGTCCAGAGTAGCTTATTCGTTAACGGTATACTGTTACGTTTTCAAAGCAGCAAAATGACTTTAATATGAGATCTGAACAATCTTTCCGAGAGGTACTGCAGTGGGAAAGTACGGATTCAGTTTTTGATGCGGGTGTAATTCGAGAATCTTGATGTTAGAAGAACCTTGTATGTAGGGATTCAGAACCTCTTGCCTAGTGTGATCTTTTTACTTGTCCCTCATCTACATTGTCTTTTATGGTGCTAGTCTGATGTTATCATTCTTTTTGCTTTGCTTTTCCTTTTCTACTTTTTTGTGGCGAAATGCGGACATTGTGCTTAGTATTCCTGGTTCTTGATTCTACTTTTTTCTTAATCCTTGGTTACTTGTTTGAGATCCATATAATTGTATATTCCTTCCATTTTATTGAACTAGTCCCATTGGGGCACTTGTTTCATCACAAAAGTGGGCCAATTTTGCCAACTCGATAAACTGGAGGTTCCTTAAAAGCTGAGGATTGTAGCCTAAGTATATTATATGTGAATATGTGATACCATTGAGTTACGCTTTTGAGGATATATGGTGTTAGAAGCTCTTATTGTGCGGTTTACCCACACGTGAGTGTCTCACATTAAATTTAACACATGGTAGGTAGCCATGACATATTAGAAACAGCAGCCGTTTTACTTTTTTTTTTAAATGTGAGGGACACTGGATGTGTAATGTTTGGCTTCTTATTTGATTGTGAGCTATAGATGCTTTCTGAGTTTGGCCTGTTGTTGGTTGCTTTTTTGTTTTTTTATTGTGCTTGATGATATATCTAAGTTGTAAGCATCCTGTTCAAGGTATTGTCCGTCCTGCAAACAGCACCAGCAGGCAAGCAAGAAATTAGATCTTTGGAGATTGCCTGAGATCTTGGTGGTTCACCTGAAGAGATTCTCCTACAGCCGGTTTCTTAAAAACAAGCTTGAGACATTTGTTGATTTCCCAATTGACAAACTTGATTTGGCGGGCTTCCTTGCACATAAGAATAGTCAGCACTTGGATTGTTATAGGTTATTTGCAGTTAGTAACCACTATGGCAGTTTGGGTGGAGGTCATTATACGGCGTTGGCGTATGTAAGTGCTCTATGTCTTTGCTGTTTGCATTCACATGTTTATATATTCTCCTACATGTCTGGACGTCATCAAGAATGCGTGTCTTCTTTGTTACATGGTCTAATCAGAATTCTAAAAAAAACATACATCACGATTTACGTTATAATTTATAGAGTTTTTTGTCAAAAACTACCTAATATTTACCTCATTTTCATAAATACTACCTAAAGTTTTTAATTTTGCGAGTACCTACCTAATATTTTTTAACTTTTGTCGAACACTACCAAATTGAAATTTCCGATCAAATTAGACAAAATTCTAACTCGAAAACATTATTTTTGGCATATTACATACARTATTTACTATACTTAACCACCACCAACTGTTTTAATTAGCTAATAACTTAGGTACTTCAATTTTTTTTACAACAATTTTGACTAGTTTGGCTGATATTGTGGCTAATTTGGACGAAATAACGACTAATTTGATTGGTATTTTGATTTGTCTGTCGGAAATTTAGTTAATTTGGCAAAAAGATTGTCGAATTTGCACATTAATTTCAATTTGGTAGTGTTCGACAAACGGTATAAAATATTAGGTAGTTTCTAGCAAAATTTAAAACTTTAGGTAGTATTTATGAAAATGAGGTAAATACTAGGTAGTTTTTGACAAAAAACTAAATTATAAATTAAACTTGGAGTTTTGAACTAAAAGTGATAATCTCCGTGTCGCAGTGAATGAGGTGTGTCTGTATATTTTTGCTGGATAGCAACAAAAGCTGCATATGGCAGAACACTAAAGAGCTTGTTTATTTATGCTTTAAACAAATATTCCCTCTTAATCATTGAAAGTAGAAACTATCTGTTGTTTACTTTTGGCCTACTCTTAGAATTGTTCCATTTCCATTTTGAGCGTGTTTTGTGTGTGGAATGTGCAGCCTTGTGATGACAAGGAGTGTTCAAAACTGATCTGGTACACTGAACAGCTAAATTGATTCGGTTTGGACGCTGTTCAGTTTGACCAAATCCTGAATCCAAACCGAACCGTCTCAAACGTTGTTAGCGGTTCGGTTAACTGCTTAAAACCTTTTTAAACGGTTCGGTTAACCATTAACCGTAATCATTCCATATGTACTTTGGTTTCATTATCGTTTTTTTAACGATTCAGTTAAATTTTCCTCATTTATTAATACTCCCACCAATCCAGTCCAAAGGTAATATCTACTTTTGGGTGGTCTTCGAGGCGGACTGGATTTTTCTTCATTTAAACACGACTTTTTTTACGAAAATTTTTATATTACGTAAAACTTTTTCGTAACAAATCTAAATATGTTAGTTTCAATATTCAAAGTCTAATACTTTTTACTATATTTACAGTCAAAGTTTCCGAAAGCTGACCTCCAAAAAGTAGATGTTACCTTTGGATTGGATTGGAGGGTGTATTTTTACCTTCATTAGATAAACTTTAATATCAATCAATTTATGAGTTTTAAGTTTGGATGCGCTAGGATAATGAAAAAAAAGAGTATTATTGTTTTATTACCTTAGTTTGAGTAAAGCAGTTCAGTTAACCGTTTTTCTAAAATTACAAACCGTAACTGAACTGGTGCTATTTCAAAGATAACAGTTTGGTTCACTGAACCGCTTTGTCAAAATGGTTTGGTTAACCAAGCCTAAAAAATGCACTGTTTTTCTGTTTTGTTCACAGTTCGGTTTTCTTGTACACCCCTATGCCATGTACTGCATTGCACTTGAATGAGTATTTGCAGTAGAGGATTAATTGAATATGCGATTAGGAAAACTGGTTTTAAATTTTTTTTTAACATACTTTGGCAATATAGTTGTGTGAATGTTACTTTTATGGTACGTTTGTTAATAGGTAGTATGTCAACAGAAAAATTAATTTTGTGCTTAGTTTTTAGTGGAATGCGTTCAGGTAGGGGATGAAGATTTGAGTTAGCATGGACTACACCATATACTTCATATATTTCCATTCCAACCCATTACAACTGACCATGGTGTTATTAGAGACATAAGAAAAATACCATCTGATTACCACAAATAATATTACTTGCTGTTCAAGCAAGAGGTTGCACATATTAAATAAAATAGGTCTCAACATATTCTTATGAATCTTGAGTCTGCTAGGCTGCTTCTTGTCATATGATTTGTCTTTAATAATTGATGAGGATTGATGTTTATATCCAGTTATACAGTTGGTTGCATATAAACTCTAGGCTTCTATGTGTTTGCAGCATGGTTCAAGGTGGTATGAGTTCAATGATAGCCTTGTTGAACCTATTAGAGAGGTAGATGTGAAGTCATCAGCCGCTTACGTTCTTTTCTATCGAAGAATTTCTGATACTCATTCTGATACCTAGGTCAAGCTACCAACTGCCAAATTTGAGTGATGGCGAAACCTGATGTGTAGTCACAAAAATTGGTGGACGGATTGATCCGATTTGTTACTCCTTGCATATAAGGTATCATGTACATACTCTTTTAGGAAGGATCTTAACATGATGTACATATTCTTTTAGGAAGGATCAAACATTGTGGCCTTTTGGGTGCCTGTTTGTTTTTTGAAATTAGGAAGGGCATATTGATGTACAAGCGATGTACATAAGCCTCATTCTCTAGGGCTAATTGATGTACAAGCGATGTTGATAGCCTCATTCTCTAGGCCTGATTTTTCATTTTGAACTGTCGTAGCTGAACAGCGGTGATAGAAGTTTAAAGATAGCTTACCTTAAGCTTCTTACATCATTATATGTGATCTGTAAATCCTTAAGAGTAGCAAATAAAGTAAGCATGATAACAAATCAAACCTGCTGTCATGTATGTTCCTAGAAATTCTTGGACGAAAATTGCTGTTAGGTACTCTTAGAACCCTTTGACCACAGTAGCAAGACTTTCGACATCTCCCCATCTTAGGGTAATGTCGCTTTAAGGATTATGATGATTGACGATTCCAATAATCTAATAAGTTATTGTTGTTACAGCTTGCTCACTATTGGTTACATCCAAATTTGAATCGAGTCAAAGACTCACGGTTCTTGGCGTCTGGATAATGATACAATAATGTAAAAAAGGATTATTTCAAAGTGTGTTATTTTCTCATTGTGAGGTAGCATTCGTCTGATAAAATCGCGACATTTTGGAAATGACATCATTCTGCTATTAACATAGGGAAGGACAGAAGGTATAATACCAATCAAAAATTACTACTGACACTCATATTTGTGAGATGGTAAATAAGAACATGTTCTTAGATATAGTTTGGATTGTTGACTCATATTTGTGAGATGGTAAATAAGAACATGTTCTTAGATATAGTTTGGATTGTTGACATTAATAAAAGATTAAAAGGTATAATGATATTATTATTTCCCATAACATATACTAGTAAGTGTACGCCTGACAATTCTTACCTCGTTATTGGGTTGTAGCACAGGACAGGTTTCGAATTTCCAGCCGTTTCAAGCTGTACGGAGCTTCTAAGCAGATACTCGATAGCTTAGTCATTTGTGGATTGGTTTACTTGGTATATTTTCTGCATTCTTCTTCATAAAATGTCAACCAAGCGGATTATTTATTAACTGCAGGAGATATTGATAGTTAGAGCGTTCGGATTATTTATTAACTCTGAAACCTAATCATACTTGGGCAATAAGCAAACTAATTTCCTTAGCTAATTAGGAAATAACAATATAACAATCAATGTAATAACCCGTATTTTGATAATTATATATTTTATATTGATTTACG
>VHZZ01005980.1:76618-90851 GCA_009801015.1 Silene noctiflora
TTTTTTTTTTCATTAACAAAGTGTTTTATCTTTTATTTTATTTGAAAAAGATATTTTAATCATATGTAAACAAATAATTAGACATAAAATGTAGCCTTACAACTAAGTTAATTACCCCGTTGCAACGCACGGGTATCAAACTATCAAACTAGTAAAGAGTATTTAAATCAAATTATTTATTTCTTATGGAAAACGAGTTAAACTGATCGGATTCGGGTCGAGCCAATTTAGATTGGGTCAGTTCAAGTTTGCTAGCTTCTGATCAGATTGGCTTATTATGAGTTCGGTATCATGAAGTTATTCATTAATAATAATCCGAAAGAGTCAGAATTTTTGCCTGGTATAGTTGGGAGTCTTTGTATGCGCCAACTCTCCACTACTTTACCCGCCATACAATCTCCATTTCGCACCAAAAAAAAAAGACATAAAAAGAGGATATTTTGTTCCATCGCAAAAATCGTGGGACCTATCTCCTTCTTCCTCCATCCCTCCTTTTTCTCTCTCCTATTTTCCCCCATTTCTCCTCCCCACCAACTCCTTCATTTTTAATTTTCAATTATATTTTAATCAAACCCACCTGTAAATACACCCTTCTTTTCTCGCGTATAATCCGTGTCTTCATTTCCCCCCCTTTTAATTTCACTTTTCATAAATATTTAACCCTAATTCCACAAATCCCTAATTTCTTCCCCCTTTTCCTTTATTTTTATATTTTTATATTTTAATTGGGGGAATTTGATCAACTCAATCATTTCCTTTGTCCCCAACTTTAATAATTCAAAACCCAAAAAAAAAAGCCCACTAAAACATGCCCTTATTATTATTAGTCAACAACAACAAACCCCTTTTTTACATCACTTAAATTAAATCTAGGGTTTTGGATTGGGCGGCGTGGGTATGGCGGTGTATCAGGGGGTGTCGGGTCGACCCGGTACTGGATCCAGCACGGGTTCGGGTTTGCCGTATTTGAATTCGCAATTCGGGGATACTACGTATACGAAAGTGTTTGTAGGGGGATTAGCTTGGGAGACGCACAGTGAAACATTGAGGCGTTATTTTGAGCAATTTGGGGATATTCTTGAAGCTGTTGTTATTACTGATAAGAATACCGGTCGATCTAAAGGCTACGGTTTTGTGAGTTATCTATCACTCCCCCTTTTTTAATTTTGTGATTTATGTTAGGTAGGTAAAGGCTTATTGATGTTCGGTTTCCAATTATGATGGAGTAAAACAAAATGGGTCACTAAACTGGTTACATTCTCCCACAAATTGTAGAATAAGACCGTTTCACGGACACATGAGACGGTCCATTTTTATGAAAAGTTTGTTCATTTAGTGCTAATAAATGAAATGTCTTTTTGGGTCGTTTGGTTGACATGGGAAGTGCAAATTCATGTGATATAAATTCATGGGAAAGAAGCTCCCTTCTCTAATTCATGGAAATTCTAGAAAGTGTTTGGTTAGCTATGTGGGAAGTCATTTCATGGGACACGGGAAGTGCAAATTCATGTGATATAAATTCATGGGAAAGAAGCTCCCTTCTCTAATTCATGGAAATTCTAGAAAGTGTTTGGTTAGCTATGTGGGAAGTCATTTCATGGGAAGTTCAAGTTACCAAGGGGTATGTGGGAAGTCATTTTATGGGAACTTTAAGTTACCAGTTTATGAGCAACTTCCCACATTTTTGTCAATTTTATGGGAAGTTTCACTTCCCACATTTTTTGAAAAATAGAGGCAACCAAACAACTGTCATTTTTGTAATTCACTAGTTTTACGCCGTGCAAATAATGCACGGGTTACTTTTTAAAATTCTAAAGTTTAAAATAGCAGTAATACTACTATTGTTATATATTAAACCCGTACGAATATAATTTCAGGCAATTGAATATCCAATAAATTAACAAAATTCAAATAAAGAATGAAAAGTATMTTCCACATAAATAAATAAAAGTTCGAATGATTATAGTACTATACATTTTAATATTCAGAGATAATTTTTTACTTTGGAAAATGTGATCATTTTTGCTAAGCCAACGAAATTTTGATTTATATTTTATGTGATTGGGACAGTTTTGAAAATTTTATGTTTTATAGGATTTTGGAATCACTGATTTAATAATAAATAATGAAAGAATAGGGTATAAGTAAGGAGGAGAGAGAGTAATTAATTAGAGAAATGAAGGTGGGGAGGTGAGAGAGTAATTAATTTAGTAGGAATGAACGTGGGTGGGATCAATTTGTTTTTTTCACTCTCTAAATATCAAGAACCAATCAAAACACTCAAAATGTTTTGGCTTTTATAGTAAAAAGATGAGAATTTCTACCTCCCTTGATTTTACAAGGGCAACCAAACAACCCCGATATAGTCGTCACATATGCTCTGAACGCTTTAGCCTGTAATTTTTGGGAGCCCTTAAGATGCCGCGGTATATTGTCACTGTTGTTTGGCGAATTGGCTTAGCATGTACTCCCTCCGTCCATTTTTAAACTTCATACTTTCCTATTTGGGTTGTCCATCTTTAAACTTATTACTGAGAATCTTTCCTCTTTTGTCATGTTCTCGTGGCCAATATGATTTCAGACTCCATGTCTTCTCTCAACGTTTTGTTTTCCACCACACTCTTAACCCTCTTAATTTTTGTGCCCAATGACACACGAAGAATAAAATGGCTGGAGGGAGTAAAGTTTATGAGATTGTAAATATAGTATCGCATCGGTTGTGTAGCTAATGCGAGCTAGATTATTTCATAAATTTCAATAAAAGGTTGTATGTAGGAGTTGATCAGAACAACCATAGCTAGGTTATTTAATGAGTAATGAATTTGTGCTAGTTTAGATGCTATTCATGACATGTTTATATTCATGACATGTTTATTTAGCTGCTGACTGGATATGTTGGATAGCTTACTACAGTTGGTTATTAGGACGGGAAAGTGGTGATTAACCCCATAACTTTGTGCAATTGTGAAATTAACCCCCACAACTTTCAATTGGAGTAATCTGACCCTATAACTTGCATAATAAGTGAAATTAAACCTTTTTATCAAAATCTCACGAGAAATTCAATTTTTTAAATATAAAAAAAGTAAAAATAGTTTTTACATACGTATTTAATTTGATATACCAATAGCAATTAACAATTTTATGTAAATTTTTTGAAATGTTTAAAAATGAAAAATTTGAATATTTTTTTTTTACCCTTTTATCATATTTTTTATATTTTTTTGTCTTTAAAATCTTTTATTCCAACTTCTGATTTTAACACAACTACCTAACAAAATATTTTGCAATTGAAGTTTTTTTTACAAAAATTGTAAAAAAAAGTTCAGAAATATGTACTTTATATAAAAATAATAAATTGTTTGATTTTCGTAATGTATTTTTAATTTTTTTTATCTAATTTATGCTATATTTTTTTTGATTAATTTTTTTTAATTTTTTATTTTGTATTTTTCATGAAAATATAACCATTTTTATTTTTTTGGTATGATAAATTGAATTTCTCTTGAGATTTTGATAAAAGGGGCTTAATTTCACTTATTATGTAAGTCATGGGGTCAAATTACTCCAATTGAAAGTTGTGGGGTTAATTTCATAATTGCATAAAGTTATTGGGGTCAATCACCACTTACCCGGTTATTAGGAGTTTGGCCTGTGACGTTTTATAATAGGTTGTAGATTTATGAATGTATGTTTCGGTTTGTGTTACTCCGACTCTCCGACACGTGTCAGACACCGACACGTGTCGGACACGACTATTTTAGGTGAATTCTCCTATTTTGTGGTCTAAATTGAAGTGTCGTGTCGTGTCGGACACCGACACACGCGACACGGCAGTTAAGTGAAGTGTCGGAGTAACATAGGTTTCGGTTGTAATAAGTGAACTATGAGCTGACTGCGAATGTCTTGTAAAATTGATGCTTCGTGATGAGATTTTCCCATGGCCTGATAACAACAGCTATGCAGTGTGGTCCCAGTGGTTGAGGAGGAGGTATTAAGGGTTGCAGTGGGCCGTAGGGTGTAGGCTTAGACTCTGACACTTTAATGTATGTGTAAGTTACCGCCCTTTCCCGCTCGTTAATGACTAACAGATAGTATTAAAGGAGTAACTGCAATGTATGGTACTGTTGGTACCTGTTACGGATTGTCGGATCTATGAACTCAACATTTTGTCATGACAGCATTTGTAAAATTCTGATTGGTTATCTGTTTATTACTTTGCTTGGAGAGTGTAGGTGACTTTCCGGGATGCAGAAGCTGCGAGGAGAGCTTGTGCTGATCCAACCCCAGTCATTGATGGTCGGCGTGCGAATTGTAATTTGGCGTCGCTTGGTCGACCTCAGCCATTCGTCCCATTAGGTATCCAAGGTTACTCTCCACCTTTTCCTTGTTTGCAACTTGGTAGTTATGTATCTTGATGGCTCTATATTATGCTGGTTGTATGGCCTATTTTTAACACTGGTTGCTTTTGAATCTTATTACTCTTACGCTTATTGCCACTTTATCTCGGTCGTGCTCAAAGTGATGTCGGCAAGGTTGTTAATTTGAACTGGCTAGCAGCAAAGCTCCAATTTGTTTCAAAGTCCAGTAACTGATGTCTGATTATTTTCTTAGAGGTTACGCATTTAGACATTTGAGGGTAACACATTACACACCCAAGATTGTCATCCTCAACCATCTCAACTTTATTGAGTCCACCTCTGAAGTATCCTTAAGCGCGTCACTACTGACCATGGAGATGACTCCTCTTTTGTTCTAGTAGCAATATTTCTTTCTGTTCTGTACTTCTTCGCCTTCTACTCCCCTCTGTTCTAATAGGCTAACAGCCATTGTACTATTGTAAACACTGACAAATACATCTAAACAACTGGCGCTCCACTTTCACTCAGTTGAATGTATGAAGTCCATAAGTCAGTAGCCTCAGTCCAGCAGTGACAATGGTGAGAGTAGGCATTCATTGGGTTAGCAAAGGAGACTTAAATTAGTCTGGGTATGATTTCCACGACTTAGGAAAGGGATAACATGTAGTCAGCCTTGGACCCTCATAATTTATGATGTTTCTATTTAAGATTTTATGTCCCGTGAGTACAGGGTCCTGCTCCATTTTTGATGGTATTTATGTTGTCGATGTATTTGGTTTTGTTCTTTTATTTTTCATATTGAGCCGTGTTATTGAAACTAGGACGCTTGAGACCAGTAAGCCCTTACATTGGATCACCTCGCGCTTCAATTGGAGGTGTCAGCTACCAGCAGTCAGTTCCATACAATTTCCAGCAGGGATATATGTACTCTTTGTATGGGTAAATGTTTAGTTCTGATATCTTTGCTGCTGTAAAGTTTTCTTGTGTTTTATTTTGTTAATGATTACGAATGAGGATGGACATGAACACATGGTAGAAGTATAGAACTGGCCTCGTCAGAGTACCATGGTTACACACTTACACAAATTTATGGTTAGCAATTTTTGACCCCTCGCAAGCATGGTTTTAAATATCTGCCATGCTACTGGTTTATATACCGAGATATCAAGGTTTAGGAAGTTACGCAACCGCATTTTGAGGCGGTATAGGCCGCATTTAGCTAGATCACGGTTTAAAACTGCGTTATGGTTCACAATAGTGGTCGTGGCAACGGTGTCGCAGAATTGTCCTCGAGTCAACCGTCGGTCCGAGTTGAGGTTATCGTGATGACATTTATTTTAATAGCTTTATATATTTATTTTATCGCCTATTGTCTATTTCATATCAAGTTAAGAGAATTAATACTGTGTAGTTTCTTAGTGTTTTTATTTACAAAGTTTTTTAGTGTTTTTATTTACAAAGCAAGAGAAATAATTAACTTAACCAATATTTTGTAGTTTTTTAGGGTTTTTATTTACAAAGTTTGGCCAGTAGAAGTTTTGACTCGGTTATCTCGGTTTCTTCACTGGCCGAATTCAGCTTTTTCATCTTGTTTACATTTTTTATGGTCTATTTACCTTTTTATTTAAATCATTGTGTCTAGGGGAGGGGCATTATTGTTGCGGGAAAAATATACAGTCATATAGGGGAAGATGGTGTTTCTATGGTGGTTAGGAAATAGCAGTATCCTTATATTTTCTATTGTACTGTATGCTGTAGGAACTTAGGATTTTAACACATGCAGTCATACAACTAATATTTTACGTCGATCTTCCCCATCCACTTGTATCTTGACAAATTCTTCTAACGGATCTGTTTATGTCTATTTAGGTTTCCGCCATATGGGCCTGAGTATGCATATACACAGGTACTCAAGCTTAATGATATTTTTTAGTTGATTAACTAATTTATTTTAACTGTGTTTGCAATGATGCTTGGGGAAACATCATATCAATTTATCAAAAGAAAATAAAGTCTTAACATGAAATTTTCAAGTCTCTAGTTGTTTTTCTATTTTTAATGCTAGTAGGTGTGCTAACCTATTTGTCATCCAAATTCCATTTTTTTTTTCTGCCAGGGCCTTTATAACCCTTATGCGGGTCAGCAGTACCTTCAATTGTATGGTGTTCCTGGGACACCAAATGCACCGGTTTATCCATATGGACAATTGGGCCAATCTGTTCCAGGAGGTCAACCTTATAATGCAATGCAGACTTATGCAATGCCAGGTCACCAATTTGTTCAATTTGGCGGTCCTGGTGTTAATGCAATGACAACATCTCCTGCACCAAGCATTCAATCACAGTACCATCCAGGCAATTTTCTCCCTGCTAAAAGTAAACTCTTTGTTTCTGCTAAACGATATTCTATTTTTCATATTTATAATACCTGGTGGATTCCTTGCTTGCTGTGATTGAATGTATAATAGCCTTCAGGCAGACAGTTGTTTGTATATCAATTAATGTGATAGAAATTTTGTTTTGCTCGCTTCATGATTCTAACATGTTGACTTAATCGTGTAGTCCATATTTGTTGGTTGAAAAAGGATTAGCGTTGGCGGTGGTTTAGTTTAATGATATTGTTTTTTTCCCCCAAAGATGTTATGTTGTCTTTTTGTCTCTTTAGCAAAATGTCTTTTGTTATTGCCAAGTGACAATAACTGGTCTTGAGATTGTGTTATCGTTGTATAAATTTCAAATTTTTTTATTGGCAGTTTGGCACTTAATGACCAGTAAATTAGGCCATTTGAACTTTGAAGGGAAGCACATATTTGATTATTTGTTTATTTTTGGTCAATTGATGTAAAAGTATTTCCATTTTTAGTCTAACTCTTTGTTTGAATAGTGGAATTTAGAGAGAAAGGGAGTGAAGAGATTAGGAGTCAGATAATTTCCTTTGTTTGCTTAGCAAATTGGGGGAGGAGGCCAGGGTTTGGAGGGGAAGGAAAATGGGTCCATCCATTACCCTCCTAAGGCAGATTAAAATCCCTCAAACAAAGGAAATGTTTGGAGGGAGAACTCCTTTTTTCCATCCCCCCTCCCTTCCTTCCATATCCCCTATCCCCCCTCTCCTTTGTTCCATTTGGTGTATCCAAACACACCGTAAGGCACTGTTAGGATAGCAAAGGAGGAGGAAAGGGAGGGGGTAAGGAAGAAGGGAAGGGGAAATAGAGATGGTGAGTTTTCCCTCCAAACCTCTCTTTTGTTGGAGAGATTTAATTTGCCTTGGAGGAGGTAAATGGAGAGACCCAATTTGCCTCCCCTCTAAATTCCCCCACCTCTGTTTTACTAAACAAACGAAATAAATCATCTCCCCCCCGTTTCCCTCCCCTCTCTTTCGAGTTCCCCCTTGAGGGAATCTGTAATTTCATAATGTCTAGCTGAAGCATTGTGCATGATTGTCATTAGTTTTCCTGTTTCATCTCTCAAAAACATAATGAATGTATGATAATGAATTATCATCAACTAAGAGAGACCGTGGCTTTTCAGGTGTAGTTACCTCCCTTCATGGACAACCACAATTCCTAGTCACTGCACATTCTCCTCATCAGTTCATCCAAGGCCCTGGTTCTGACCAAACAGCTGGGTGAGAAGACCAATTAAGGTGATTAAGATAGTCCAGCTTATCCATGATCGTGGTTACGGCTAAATTGATGTATTATCTGAACTTCTTTTCGTTTGTTTTGCAGTAATCCTTAGATTGCAGCGGGACTAAGAGCAGCAGTTCTGCTACTAGAGTGGCGGGCTTCCAATCTAGCCTTGCAAGTTTACGATTTTGCATTCTAGAGGTATCTTTACTTCCATTCTTTTTTCATCTGTATCCAAATATGGTAATCCTTTTTCTGTAATCCTTTTCCTGTGGATGGTCCGTACTACAAAGGAGTTCACTAGAAAGCTATGTTGACATACTGCTTCATATATGAACCACGAACTTTTTTACGAGCTTAAACCTGTTTCCCAACCCAACACTATCACATCCTATTCCGGAGCTCGGGAATTTTTTTTCTTAGAGATAAACAATCTGGTTTCATTTTCTATGTTTCGCAACGAAGTCTAGATATTACTGCTTCAAATGTTTTCTATTTGGATTTGGATATCCACATCATCATTCTCTTTTAGATCCCAAGGTTTATCACGGACATGTGTTGGCACGGTGGTAGTTCTTGGTGCAGCTCATTGTAAAAAAGCTGCTAGCCTTTTCTTATGCTAAAAACCAATAGCCCATTCACCATATTTGTCACTATTTCCCCTGAAAGGCTGAGGATTTTGATTTGTCTCTGGAGGAAGAGAAAATAGGAATGGAGTGGGTGAGTTGAGTATTTCAAAGAAATTGGACAGAAAGACGGCGTGCAGGTGCAGGATGATTGCATGAAGCACCTGTTCAGTGACCTGAAGATTACAAATTTACAGTCTGAGATCTGGTTATACTTTTTTGCGCGTCTTTCGAATCATTTTAGCTTTCAAACCTAGAGAAGATCTTATTATCAAGCAAATGACAGAAACTAGCTAAAAGTTTTGTTATTAAAAGTGGGATGTCCGCTCATGGTTAACTTGTCCACGGTAGAGAGCTTTATGTACTAGGTGGTGTGGAGCAACTGTTAGGTTTTATGAAGGCTAAGGTTTTGATCGTTAAAGGGGAAGGAGTGCAGTGGGAAATGAAATATGGTAGGATTCTGCATTCTAACTTCAACCTGAGACATGGTTTATTTGGCTTGGGTACAGGTTGGGCAAGGCCAGATTAGGTTATTTCGGATATACTATACAGTGTGTATTAAGTTTTTTGTCATCTTTAGTAAATAATATGGGGTAATTTTGATAATCAATCCAAAAGGGGTAATTTTTGGCTCGGGTGTGTCAAGTCGGGTCGTTTGAGATTCGGTCAGTATCAGGTACAGCATAGTTCAGGCTATCTTTATGTCAGTAGGATCAATTTGGATTCAAGGATTTCTGGTTTATTCGGTTTGGGTCTAATTCGAGTCTCATTCAAGCTATTTGGGTTGGTCAGCCGAGTTTTGCTGGGTTCACTCTGAATAATTCTTTTTATAACTGTTTGTTTATATTATGAGGTGTCAGATGCATTTGTTTTTGTATTTTACCTCCAGTTTTTTTCAATCTGCCATGTTCTAGTTAGTACTGGGTACCCCCTTTGCCGGGTTCACTCTGAATAATTCTTTGTATAACTTTTATATTTATTGGCAGGTCACATGAGTCATGCTCACCATTGAAGTCACTTTTCTAAACTGCTCCATGTCGGAGAAGAATGTGGAAGACGACGGGCGTTATTCCTCCTGTATTATTGATCTAAAACTTATCTCACATGGTCAGTGCTCAACAAGCTTAACTGACCACAATGCATTCAAGTTGCCGGGAACGGGTTTCCAGCAACCTTGTAAACAATAAAATCACTATGTACAAAAGCATAAGCATCCATGGCTAGAATCAACATATGATTCTTTCATAGTCTAGCGTACTCCCTCTCCCCCAGCCAGAAATCTGGGTTGTATAGGAATTCTCTGGTCTTTTTCATGCATCCGGCATTTGGTAGGTGCTGTCAGAGTCTGTGCATAACTGCATATAGGTTGTAGGGATTTCATTTCAAGTTTATAGCATATGTATATGCAATTATGTATTATACCGTTAGAAGAACCCAATTTCAAAATATGAAAAGGGTTTAGACTTACGACTAGCTTCATTTGTCGTTTGAACTTTAAAGTTGCCTTGGTGCTGTACTGTGTATCTATTGTGTAAGTGGCCAAAAGTACAAAACTTTGATGTCGATGTATGATTTGGAGAAATACGAAAGTATTGTTAGCTCTCCTTTAAAGCCATTTGTTGCTCCTTGTATGTGAAAGTGTATTGGAATTACGCGTGCAGGGGATCACAGAGCCAATTTTGTAGGGATGAGAATTCTCTAAGAAAATAAAATCCTTTTATGTGATGGTTTTCTTTTAGTTTCACTGGATTCAAGTGTCAAACCCATAATCTTTATGCACCAAAATCTTGATTTGATGTTAGGTGACCTTAATATGTGTCGAAAATTAGAGTGAAAAATAGGGTAGTTTAGGCAAGGAATAAAAAATGTGGACCAAGTTTCCATATTTTTCATTGCAAGGAATAAAAATGGTGACCTTATTAAGTACGACCCTTGCCCTCCTTGATCTATTTAGTGTTTCTGAACTATCTTGTGTTGCCCTCCTTGATCTATTTAGTGTTTCTGAACTATCTTGTGTGAGCGCGTGACTCTTTTCTTCCCTTTAATTTTTTTTTCCGACAACAGTAAACTTGTACTCCCTTCGATCCAGACGAAAAGTAACATAGGTAAAAATGGAGTATTTAAAAAAAGGTGGAAAAAGTAAGGGTAAAGAGGGGAAAAATAAGTGGGGTATGTAAGTGAGTTTAATTGTGGGTTGGTAAGTGGGGTATGTAATGACATTTTGTGTAAATACCAAATGGTATAAGGGTAACTTGGTAATGTTGTGAGTCAAATAAGGAATGTTATCTTTGGTTTGGATGGTCCGTTTATAGTAAGTGTGACCTTTTGGTCTGGATCAGAGGGAGTATATATTAAAGAAATAAAACACAGTTTAGTACAAACATATTATAAGCGAAAAACTAAAAGGGTCAGCCTGTTGCCAGGCTAACAGACCAGTTTCGGTACAAGCGAAGGAGAAGGCGAATTTCTGTTAAGGAGTTTCGTGCTTCTATTGGTACTGGCCTATTAGAAGCCAGAACTGAAGATAGTTTTTGAGAGGTTATGTAAAATGTAGTGAACTGATGCGAAGCATTGCGTGCCTATTGCATGATCCGGAGCAAAGCAATACAATAGGCCAAGAACATAGACAGACCAGTCAGAGAATCAGATGAAGAGGTCTTGAAGCAAGCTGATGTGCGAGTTCTGTGGACACAAATGTTGTAAGATATATCCGCCAAAGGAGAGTTAGACACATGTCCTGAAGCTGGTCGACAAGATGATGTAGAGGTAGCAGGCAGCAACGAACGAGAGGAAAGTAAGTGCGTATGTGTAGCAACCATATGATCAGACAATCGGAGAATACGATCCGGCTCAACAATGCTGGAGGTAAATACGATGGAGTTTCGTATCGTCCAAATAGAGCGCAAAATACAATAGAAATTTAGTAGTAGGCTAGAATTCGAACTTGAATTTTTTATTCCTCTAGAAATTCCAAACGTAGGAGTGCTTATCCATTGGGATTTTTGAGTAATGAAATGATGCCAAAGGGGGGCTTCTTGCTCGGCAAAAGTATTGGATACAATAAGATCTACCTGGGAAAAACACAAGTCCTATTTACATGCCTCCGATTTTTACATGATCCCGGATGAGGAGTATGCTAACACCACCCTCCGCGAACTCAATTGATGAAGAGGTTGACTTATGGGTTCAATGTAACAAAGATGAGGAATAGAGACAACTCGGGATAACAATGGGTGGGATTGAACTGAGTAGGGAAAAACAAACACGGGGTCGGTCAACTGTACAATAATATGAAAGGCATCACAAATGTAAACAATCAGAATGATCACAACCACCATCACCATCTCCATCACCACACCAATCACTAATTGACTACACACCGAAGTGTGTAGCCCTGCCAGTGGGGACCGCAGCCTTACCACCAAAATCCCCACTCCGCAGAGCGAACCCAACAATCACCCAACACCAACAACTACCACCAACGCCACCACCACAACACCACCACAATATAGATCAATCACAACAATAATCACAAAGACCGTCACATTGTATCACATATAATTCTACAATTGAGTAGGGAAAACCCTACTTTTTCGCAATCCAAGCACACATAAGCACATATAATTCTACAATCATCTGTGTTTGTAGATTTTATGTTGTGTTTAAGTAAGTATAATGTATGTTATAATATATGTAAGTTGTTGTGCTATATGTGGTTATTGTGTTATATGGGTATGGGCGTGAACTTCGAGGACGAAGTTCAATTTTAAGGAGGGAAGACTATAATACTACGCTTTTCTAGTCCTTGCGTACTCGGTCGAGTGGGCTGTACTCGACCGAGTAGGTGTCTTGTATGTTTTAAGCAGACTGCTGCCTTGGGTGTACTTGGTCGAGTGGAGCGTACTTGGTTGAGTGCCTCTGGTACTCGGTCGAGTGTCCGGTCTGAAACGGAGTAATTGCGCGGTTTTGATTAAAATGATTGGAGAGGTATTTAAAACACTTCGCCAGTTTCTGATTCATTTTATAAAAACATAAACACTCTTTAAAATCTCTCTAATCATCTTCATTAATTCCTAAGCATGGATTAAGCTATTGTGGGTTCCGGATCTCTTTTTTCCGTACCAATCGTGTTAGTAAGTCTCTAGTCTTTAATCAGTTTATCGTCTCAGTTTATACGAACCCTAATTTGGGAGAATTGGGGAATTAGTAATGGGTGTATATTAGATCGTTTAATGAGGGGTAGTTAGTAATTATTATGTGATAATTATTTGTAGGTGACGGTCTCATGGAGGATTGCTATTGTGCTTGCTTATGTGTGCTTGGATTGCGAAAAGGTGGGGTTTTCCCTACTCAGATGATTGTAGAATTATATGTGATACAATGTGACGGTCTTTGTGATTATTGTTGTGATTGATCTATATTGTGGTGGTGTTGTGGTGGTGGCGTTGGTGGTGGTTGTTAGTGTTGGGTGATTGTTGTGTTGTGAGCCATTGTAAGAGGTGGTCTCACCCCCATAGTTCGCCTCTTGCGTTCTCTCAGCGCAAGGGGGATGTGCACATTAAGGAACTGGGTTCGCTTTGCGGAGCGGGGATTTTGGTGGTAAGGCTGCGGTCCCTACTGGCAGGGCTACACACTTCGGTGTGTAGTCAGTTACTGATTGGTGTAGTGATGGAGATGGTGATGGTGGTTGTGATCATTCTGATTGTTTACATTTGTGATGCCTTTCATATTATTGTACAGTTGACTGACCCCGTGTTTGTTTTTCAAAACTGTGGTGATCCATTCAGGGATGGTGAGCAGTTGACCTAGAAGGTGATGATGATTGTTGTTGTTGATGTTGCTGCGGGGTTTGGCAGGGAGGAGTCATCACCGGTCTTTCGTAGTTAGCTTCCGCGTGTTGTTGTCGTACTCTTTGTCATTTTTGGGATTTTATTTTGTATATAGAGTTTGGAGACTTGTATCCTTTTTAATAAGTAAATCTTTAGTTATGTTTCATTATTGTTTCTGTGATGTACATTACCCCGGGTAACCGAGATGGTAGCATCCTCACATCTTAAGGTAGTCCTTGATAAGGTACCTTGGGGTATGAGCGTGTTACAATAAATTCGGTGGAGCACTGGAGCCATATATGGAAGAAAACAAAATTTTCGCTAGGGTTAGGGTCTTAGAGATGTGAATTGGATTCTGCAAACAGGAGATAATTTGGATAAAAATTTAGATTTAAGAACGGTGTATCAATAATGTAATTTATTTTCGCAATATATATGTTACTCATCTCAGTACCTTTTGCGCAAAACTTTTCATTATCATACCAAAACCTAAAAAACTCTAAACCTAATTCTTTTAATTCATTACCCAACAACCTCTCAAATTAATCATTTTTTTTCCAATTGTCAATCATAATTTGAATTTAAAACATGTATTTTATTTGTTAATTTCAAATTATTCATGGATGATACAAATTCGGAGAACGAGCATTGAGTAAGTGTATTGATGGTGGCTGTGAAGGAAACCACATACTGTATGTGTACTTACTAATTTTATTAATTAACAACTTAATTAAACGGATCTTTATGCATGCATAACAAAAACATACAAGGAAGAACATATTACTTACATAT
>VHZZ01005984.1:13430-25185 GCA_009801015.1 Silene noctiflora
TGTTGGTTTTATCTTTGATAGGGTTGCGACAGCCGTGTCAGCTAGATCGAGTGACTCAGCTATCACCCATCCACAAAGAACCAGACGAGACTCGGCAAATGTTACGGTCGGTCAACGCTAGTCAAAGGTCCTAGAAGGGTGGGTATTACATAATTACACCAAATTTATTTTGGGACCATTAAAGGAATACTATAGTGAGCATGGGATGATATTTCAGACGAGTAATATTGATACTCCACAACAAATCGGTAGGGTAGAGAGGAAACATAGACACATTCTTGAAAAGGTGAGAGCCCTTAGTTTCCAAGCAGATTTACCTATCCATTTTTGGGGAGAGTGTGTCCTAACCGCCGCATACTTGATTAATAGAACCCCAACTCAAATTTTAAATGGTTTAACTCCTTACAAAGTGATATATGGAGAGAAACATAGACTCAACAACGCGCGTGTTTTTGGTTGTCTTACTTATGCTCACAACAAAGACAAATCGAAAGACAAGTTTAATGAGCGGGGAAAGCGTTGTGTTTTTGTCGAGTATCCACATAGTAAAAACGGATGGAAGTTATACGATTTAAATAAATGAACCATTTTCGATTCAAGAGATGTGGTTTTCTATGAGCATGTTTTCCCATTTTATGACGTTCATTCCGCTTGCCAAAAGGACGAAATTTTTTCTCATGAAAACATTGACGAAAATATGGTTCATACACCACCCGAAACACAGCTTGTAGTGACGGAAGTTGAGCCGATTATTGATGAGAATGTTGAGGAAAGGGGGAGTCATGAAAATACAGATACTGAAATGGCATAAGTTAAAAGTATTGAGGGCACAATTACCCAGGAAGTCGTTGAGGAGGAAAGACCTACTGGCCGAGGTGCTCGTGAAAAATTCTAGCCTTATTGGAAGAAGGATTACCTATGCAAATCGACACGAATTTTGAACCCCATGAAACGTGCTCACTCAGGCCAATCCAACTCCTCAAAAGAAGGTACTCGTTATCAAATATCTAATTATGTCACAACCGATTGTTTTTCCTCATCTCACAGGTGTTTCTTAGCATCCATTGATGTACCACCCCTAATTTCCGTATAATATTTATTTAATTTATTTTCCCATATTTCATATCTTATTTTCAGGGAAAATATTCGTCTCTTGTTTGTTTGACTCGTTGAGCTCAATTTTGGTGAAGATCCATTTTCTTATTGGGTTCCACGTGAATTTGGAGGAGGTATGGGTGAGTTTTGGGCCTAGGTTTGATGCAAACCCATGAGCTCTTCTTTAAATATGAGTGAAAAACTAAACCTTCACTCTTTATTCATTTTCTCACAAGAAAACCCTAAACCTAATTCTCTCCTTTTTTTTTCTCTTCTTTGTGCCGTGAGCCCTCTTCCCATTTAGGGTTTCTTGCGCCTTCTTCCTCCTCTCTTCATCATATTCCATGACTAGATTGATCCTACTTCTGGGATTTATCTATTCTCGTCGTAAGTTTTATGTTTTTCGCGTAATTTTTATAGTTTTACTTTATCGTTAGCGTTTTAATTGGGAGCGTTTCCCTTTAGCACGTTTGGATGGATCAATGAAGGTGTGGAGACCGCTCCTAGAGAGGATATTTACATTGTGGACGAAGATCTTAAGAATTAATCGCAAAAAGGTAACTAGGTGTTTCTCTTTTAATTGTGTTTATGCCAATTGATGTGATTTACATGATTTAATGATTGATTTATATAATTGGTACTTGTNGTGTTTATGCCAATTGATGTGATTTACATGATTTAATGATTGATTTATATAATTGGTACTTGTTAGATTGTTTATTATCATGATTAATTATGTTTTATATGTTTGCATATGTTTTAACGCCTTAATTGCGTATCGTGTAATGATTATGCGTTAATATGGGTGTCTTGTACACGGCTAAGGTTCACAAGTGAAACCCTAGAGGCGGCTTTACCGTACGGCCAAGAGTGGTACGTAGGGTTATAACTGAAGTTCGTATAACCTTGAGAATATGACTCAAAGTTATGGCTGAAGCTAGTACAACTTTGCATTACGACTCAAGTTATGGTTGAATAAGGTATAACCTTGGAAATATGTATCAAGGTTATAGCTGGAACTACTATAACTTTGGAATACGAGTTAAGGTTATAGTTAAAACTAGCGTAACCCTGAGATTATGACTCAAGGTTATGGTTGAAGTTAGTATAACCTTGAGCTTTCATGTCAAGGTTATGGTTGAGGTTAGTATAACCTCAAGTTATATATTAAAGTTATAGTCGAGGTAAATGTAACCTCGCGTTAAGAGTTTATGTTATGACCAAAGTTGCTATAACCTTGGTTGTTGATACTTGCTCACATGTTGTGTTATATTCAGTTATGGTATAAAACTATGTTTGCTTATGTCGTTTGGTTACTCTTGTTCGTATGATAAGTAGGATAGTCATTTATACTATCCTATGTTTTGAGTCGTGATGTAAGTCACGCATGTACAGTCAGTTACACTGTGCAGTTGTTGTTGGTTGGTTGTATAGATGGCGTGAGGTATCAGTTATATACCGATCGGAATGAACTAAAGCTACCCTTCAGAGATTTCTTTTGGTCTATGTTCTGAGGGGTAGCAGAGGGAGTTGTTATACGCTATGTTCCCCGAGTATCGTTCGGTGTACAGTTATTGCACTGAGAGTTTGGCTAGGTCTTAGACATATAGGCAGTGGTTATACGCTATACATATTACCGTGGATGCATTTGTTATACAATCCACACCGATGGAGGCAGTTGTTATACGCTTCGTCCGTTCAGAGACAGTTGTTATACGCTCTGGCAGTTAGAGGCGGTTGTTATATGCTCTAACGGTGTTCGTTCTATACATTATGCATGTGAAAGTGGACGCAGTTGTCATTAGACCTGGCAAAAGTAACCCGACCCGAAAAGGCTGGCCCAGGACCCGAAATGACCCGAACTACATCACCCGAATGTTACCCGAAAACCCTACCCGACCCGAACATGACCCGATCTTTCTTGACCCGTAACTGACCCGACCCGAAAATGACCCGTTCTGAAACCACCCAACCCGAAAATGACCCGACAAAACATAACTCTAATTGAACCGAAAAGACTTGAAATGGCTTTTTTATCTCTAATTCATTGACCCGAAAATGACCCGGCCCAAAATAACCCGACTCGCTTGACCTGAAACTGACCCGACTAAAAACCCGAAATAGACCCGAAACTCGAAATGACCTGAGCCAACCCAAATTAACCCGAAATCAATGAAAGACCCAAACTGATCCGACCCGAACTAACCCGACCCATTGACCCGATTTTCCAGGTCTAGTTGTTATACGCTCTGACAGTTAGAGGCAGTTTTATACGCTCTAACGGTGTTCGTTCTATACATTATTCTTGTGAAAGTGGAGGCAGTTGTTATACGCTTCGTGGTTGGTTATTCGGACCTTTCATTATTGATTTTAAATGGTTGGTTACGTTGTTTTGTTGCGGTTATATCTTCATACGTCATTGTTTGACAGTAAGTTGGTGTCGAGTTTTCATGAGTATAAAGGAGAAAGTTGTAAATTTCCTCCAAACGTTTGGGGTTATGTGAAATTTGGTCTTAAACATTTTCAAATGTGCAATTTACCCTCAAATGTTTGATATTACGTGTAAATCAACCCAGTTTTAAAATTCCGACAATTTTAATCTACTACCACCTTTCCACCACCGCCAAACACTCCTTCACACAACCAAGTTGCACCACTTTTCAATCTGCAGACCCATGCTCTAAGCAAAAAACTGATGGGGCAGTATAGAGACGCAAATGTCACTTATGTCAATATACACATACAATAAAGTCAACTCTCATTTCAACCTATTCCAGATATGGTGAGTAATATTGCGTCTAAAGTACATTAAGTCCTCGACAAAATTTGTAGCTTTTGACCAACCAATCATAGCATGATGTAGATATGGAGGAGCACCAGTAAATTACAACAGTCAAGTTGTATGTGGACAAACAGAAGTTATAAATGGAATATCAATCATGGCCATTGCATGCGACAACAGCACGAAGTACATAAGTTGGGATTTGGGATGTCATACATTATTCAAAGGCAGCAAATTGAGTATGTTTCATCACAAATCCTCACAGAAAAATATTCTCAAGTGGTGGAGGAGTGTTTGACGGCGGTGGAAAGAGTGGTAGTAGATTAAAATTGTCGGAATTTTAAAATTGGGTCGATTTGTACGTAGTATCAAACGTTTAGGAGTAAATTGCACATTTGAAAACATTTCGGGCCAAATTGCACGTAACTTCAAACGTTTGGGGGCAATTTGCTACTTTTCCCAGAGTATAAACGGTCTTACATGTTTACTGGTTTTACATTTCAATTGTTATTAATTGTTGATTATATTCAATTGCTATAAACATGACAAGGAGAGCATCTAGTTACTCCCGACTGATTGTCGACCCCCATTCTCAGGTTGAATGTTCGTCGTTGTTTGGATGATGTTTGGGATGCATCGAGGGGCAAGACGAATAATAAATTAGGATTTTTTTTTCAGTTTTGTTGAGGAATTTTTAATAATGTATTAGTTTGGATTCAGATTTAGTATCGATCCGGATTAGTCAGGTGTTTCCGCCACCTTGACCCTTTTATCTTTGTTATACTCTCATTTATCATTTATTATACGTTATTTTCTTTATGATATAATCTCGGTTGTTACAATTGATGCCATCAAGGAGCCTCGTAATTATGCCGAGCCAGTAAAGGTGCCCGAATTGAGACTTGCAATGGCAAAGGAAATCAAGGCATTAGAATTGAATGGGACCTGGCGAGTTGTCAAGCTGCCACAAGGAAAACGACCCATTGGATGCAAATGGGTTTATTTACAAGGTGAAATACAAAGCCGATGGAACCATTGAACGATACAAACCGGTGGCAAAAATTACGAGTGTACGATGCTTGCTAGCCGTAGCAGTGATTAAAGGTTAGACGATAGCACAACTGTATGTGAACAATGCCTTTCTACATGGAGAGCTCAGTAAATAAGTTTAAATAAATTTCCACAAGGTTTTGAGGCTAATGGCACGCACAAGGTATGCAAGCTACTATATATGGTTCAAAACAAGCTTCGAGAAATTGGTTCGCAAAGTTGGCTACTTATCTAAAGAGGTACGGTTTTGAACAATCTTTAGCGGACAATTCGTTGTTCACTTATAAAAAAGACGAGATTTTTCTTAGTGTGTTAGTTTATGTGGACGACATGATTGTTGTTAGTAATGATGATGGAGCTTGCACACGGTTTTACGACATTTCTCGACAAAAGCTTTGGAATCAAAGATCTTGGTAGTATTAAATACTTCCTAGGCATTGAGGTTGTTACGGGTTCGAAAGGATTGTTTCTTTGTCAACGAAAATACGCGCTCTAAATTGTGAAAGAAGCGAAGATGGAAGGCGTGAAACCCGTTCATCATCCCATTCAGCCGAACCATAAGTTGGCTGTAACACCTCCAAACCCCAAGGTACCTTACCAAGGACTACCTTAAGATGTGAGGATGCTACCATCTCGGTTACCCGAGGTAGTGTACATCACAAAAACAATAATGAAACATAATTAAAAATTTATTTACTAAAAGGTTACAAATCTCCAAACTCCAAATACAAAACCAAATCACAAAAGTGACAAGGTGTACGACAACGACACGTGGAAGCTAACTACAAAAGACCGGTGACGACTCCGCCCTGCCAAACCCCGCAGCATCATCAACARCAACAATCATCATTACCTGCTAAGCCAACTGCTCACCATCCCCGAATGGATCACCACATTTTTGAAAACAATAACACGGGGTCAGTCAACTGTACAATAATATGAAAACATAACAAATATAAACAATCATAATGGTCACCACCACCATCACCTTCTCCATCACCACACCAATAAAGTAACTGACTACACACTGAAGAGTGTAGCCCTAAAAGTGGAGGACCTCAGCCACACCACCTAACCACACACAATGTGCACATCCCCCATGCGCTGAGAGAACGCGGAAAGCGAATAATGGGGGTGAGACCACCTCTCACAATGGCTCACAACCATAATCACAACACTGTCACAACAATAATATCACATCACAATATAGATCAATCAAAGTAATAATCATAATGACCGTCACATTGTATCACATATAATTCTACAACCAACTGACAACAATAATATCACATCACAATATAGGTCAATCATAGTAATAATCACAAAGACCATCACATTATGCCACATATAATTCTGCAACCAACTGAGTAGGGAAAACCCTACCTCAACAAGCAATCCGTCAATTAGCAAAGGATCAAAAGGCTTCCTCTAAGAAGTCTCCTCCCCGACGATTAAGATACTAAGATGTGAGAAAATCCCAACGAATGACAAAGACGCGCCGCGGATTGAAGGTAGAGAATGAGAAGCAGTTAACGTAGTATGTCGATGTATGAGTTTGTGTTTTGAAAAGAAATAAAATGTTGTAACTGCTTCACATTCTGATATATATCAGTCCCGTAAAAGCCGACACGAAGCGGATACTCGGTCGAGTACAAGACACTCGCCGAGTAAGCGACACTCGACCGAGTGCAAGGCACTCGACCGAGTACGCCTCACTCGACCGAGTGCTACGCACTCGTCCGAGTTCCCACACTCCAGCACACTGTCACACCAATCCTAAGTGGGTACTCCGTCGAGTACTCCATACTCGGCCGAGTATCCAGTGCTACAAAATCTCAAGTATTACATTGGCACTTTCAGACGGGTACATTCTCAAAGACCCAATGTCGTATAGGACGTTAGTCGGCAGGCTTATCTATTTGAAGATTACGCGTTCTGATTTGGTTTACGCGGTTCATATATTATCACAGTTCGTTCACGAGCCAAGAGAGGATCACATGGAGGCAGCTTTACGAGTAATGTGTTATATTAAAGGTAATCCGGGTAAAGGAATTATAATGCATAAAAAATCTGAGCTCATTCTTTGTGGATACTCGGACTCGGATTGGGGGAGTTGTCTGTTGTCAAGAAGGTCATTGACGGGGTATTTCGTGGCCTTGGATGATAAACCCATCTCGTGGAAAGCTCAGAAGCAGACTATTGTGGCACGTTCAACAACGGAGGCCGAATATCGGGCATTGGCAGCCGCAACGAGCGAATTGATTTGGTTTGAGGCTTTTCTACATTCCTTGGGAATTAACCACACGCAGCCCATGAAATTATGTTGTGATAATCAAGTTGCGATGCATATTGCCAAAAATCCCGTGTTTCATGACCGTACCAAGCATATAGAAATTGGTTGTCATTTCATTCATCGCCATTTGCTTAATAAAACGATTTTTGTCTCGTTCGTGAGAAGTAAAGAGCAGGTTGCTGATTTGTTTACCAAAGCATTGGGAGACAAAGCTTTCGCTTATTTGCAGTTCAAACTGGGCATCGGTTTGTCCGAAGCTACAACTTGAGGGGGAGTATTGGACGATATTTTAGTCATCTTAATAATATCGTTCATATCATAATTATCCTTGTGTATCATATCTTAGATATTATGTGGTGTATATTATGATTGCCTAAAATATAGGAAATGGTTTTAGGCATCCTAGGGTTTGTTGTGTATATAACCACACTTTGTATTATGGTGAAATTACTCATTCAATATGCATTCAAAACTTTCCCCTAAATATCGTTCAATAAGTTTAAACGAATTTAGGGGCATTAGCCCTGATATTTTTATGCACATAATCGAGTTAGAGGAAGATCATAAGCCTTGTAGACAAGGTCAACGTAGGTTGAACCCGAAAATGCAGGATGTTGTTATGGCGAAAGTGATGAAGTTACTTGATGCATGTATCATTTATAGTGTTGGAAACTCCAAATGGGTAAGTCCGGTTCAGGTAGTCCCAACGAAAGGAGGGACTACAGTGGTAAAAAATGATAAAAATGAATTAATACCGACTAGAGTTGTAACAGGTTGGCGGATGTACATTGATTATAGACAGTTAAATGTCGCCCCTAAAAAAGATCACTTCCCCTTTCCTTTTATTAATCAAATGTTAGAGAGATTAGCTTCGCATAAATTTTTCTGCTATTTAGATGGGTATTCAAGTTTCTTTTAGATCCCAATCCATCCTGATGATCAGGAAAAGACTACTTTTACTTGGCTGCATGACATTTTTGCCAATCGCAAGATGCCATTTGGATTGTGCAATGCCCAGGTACCTTTCAAAGGTGCATGATGGGGATATTTTCAGAGTATATAGAGTCCATTGTGAAGGTGTTTATGGACGATTTCAGTGTCTATGGTGGTGATTTTGATTGGTTAACTAACCTTGAAAAAGTTTTGCAGCGATGTATTGAGGTTAATTTAGTTATGAATTGGGAGAAGTAGTGTCATTTTGCAAGTGGTAGAGCAATTGCCTCCTCCCGTGAATGTTAAAGGAGTTAGGAGTTTCCTTAGCCACACTGGTTTCTATAGACGGTTTATCAAGGACTTTTCTAAAACTAGTTTTAAACACGTGCAATATTTTGCATGGGATATGCCATCTTATCTATATAAATACAGAAACATTTCGTGCAAATCTGTGCAGCCACGTCACCACATACAAGTATTTTTTTTTTAAAACATTAAATGCGGGACCCACATCAAAGATTAAGGAATTATTAATAAAATTCCGTGTATGTTTATGTTTTGTACGTAAATGCTTACGTTTATAATTTGTACGTAAATATTAAAAAATAACGATGGTTTGTACGTAAATATTAATAAATAACGATTTATGAATAATTCAATTATAATAAATAATACTAACAAATTACACCAATTGATACAAATACAATCCAAATTTTTATTACAAAATTTTACTACAGTAATAAATCAATAACAATAACGTACAAACAAAATACACCGATTGATAACAAATCAATGTTGTTACAAAAATCGCATGATTTTACAACAATTATTATATTATATCAATTTAATAAAATATTAAATTATATATACAAAATGCAATTACAGATTAGTTGTAATGAACAAAGAAATTAAAAAAAAAAAGGATATTCTACAGTGTACCCTCAAATTTTTCGGTTTTCTATAGTGTACCCTTACATTTTTGAAATTCTATAGTATACCCTTAAACTTTATATATTACTCTATACTATGACCTTATTTATTGTCTTTGATATGTTAGTTTTTAATTGATCTATTTAATCGTTTATTTACCATTCCAACAACTCAATAATATACTCATTTACTTATTAATTCGCCAAATTACTCATTAACCCACCAAATAGTATACGAATATAACTAAAAATTCATCAAATCTCCATTAACATTTCATGAACCATAATTGAGGTTTTTAATAGTAATTTGTGCTTATGAAAAGTGATTTGTGATGCTTTTCATATAGAATGATGATAGAACATTAACGAGTCGGAATAAAGGTCAAAATACGGTTGTTTGATAGTGATAAAGTTAATGAAGATTTAAAGAGGTCATGATAGAGAAATAAGTAAGAAATTCAGGGGTAAAATGTAGAATAAAAAAATTGTAAGGGTACAACATAGAAAATTGAAAAACTCAATGGTACACCATAGAATATCCCAAAAAAAATATACAAATTTCTTTTTAAAAAGGTATTTTTTAAATCATAAATATATTCAATCATGCATATAGTTGCAATAGTCTTAAGAAAATATAAATTCGACTGAAATATATTATAATAACATAACAAATTTGATCTTTATTAAACCAAGAACATTTAATACAATTTCCTTCACCAACGTCATCATTTACAACTTTTTTTTTCCAAAAATTTAACAAATATGGGACCCGCATTATTTGCATGACCATAGAAACTTCCCACTACCGTCTTTATTTCTCATTTTCCAAACTCATCAAAATTAATTTGGCTAAAAGTTAATTTCAATGGGTAAGATTATATATAATTGGTGTCCAATTCCAATCAGAAATTGGTTCTTACCAAGCAAAAAGTAATGATCAAATTAATGTTTTTTTCATGTTTTCTTGAAGTTTTTGTTCGATATAAGGATTGTGGTGAATTTCTTATTTAATATTCCAACTGTATAAAAAGCAAACATTAATGTTGTTTATAATGATTTTGAAATGGGATAATAAAGATTTCTCAATATTTGTACTGTCGTTAAATTATGTATATACTCGATTACTTTTCATTTATGTACGATACTTGTATTGATTAGTATTTTAAAATTTGATTTTGTGGGAGTCTGATTTCAATATTTTATAACTTTGTCAAACTTTTTTAATAACAAGTTTAATAACCAAACCCGTGCAATTTTGCACGGAGTAAAACTAATTATAAATATTATTATTCTAATTTTTATTTTTATTTTGGTTTGTACTATTTCAAAACTTTTTTAGAACATATTGTAAATGTCTAAACTCTAGAGGTGTTGATATAATTCGTATGTGGTTAGACTTGTTTTAGACGGATAGAGACGGATAGTGGGAAGGCAAGTGGGGGTATCCATTTCCCATCCACTTGTACTATCCACTTACATTTTGTGAGAGAAACACCATCCGTCTTCCGCTTTAGACAGATAGAGACGAATAGTGTCCGTCTACAATGAGAATTTGTGATATCAAAATTAAATCTAAGTCAATAATGGTAGGGACCACCCTTTAGAATATTATTTTTTTTCCCTGAAATAGTAGAGCCAATAAGAACTTCTAAAAGATTCATCTTTTATACTATGTAGATTGTTAAACACTTGCACAATTGTTACTCAAGGATGCCCCTTTTAACTTTAGTGATGAATATCTTTCTGCCTTTAACAAGTTGAAGCAGGCCTTGATTAAAGCACCGATTATTCAAGCTCTGGATCGGGAGCTACCGTTCGAGATAATGTCTGATTCATTTCCGGTCACCAGGAACAACAAACCTCTTGATGTTTAATGTGAGAATAAATCTGATACACAAAATTAAGTACAATACCAAGCTCTTAAAAATGCATATAGTTCGCAAACTTTACGACATCATATAATAACCACCAATTCCATGTCGATCTTTATTACAAGTTTGAGTTTTATCCGAACTGAAAACAATGACTACAACAAATAACCGGCAAAATGATACTGAAGAACACACCGGCAGGTTGTSAAAACCCTTTTACACGTCAAAGAGGGCATTAAAGTTCGCCAACAGTTCYCTCTGAGCACTTTGAATAAAAGCTGTGTGATCAGTAAGTAGCCTGAGGTACCTCCTTAGCATAGCGGTAATGCTTAAAATACTTCCGTTAACCAACAACGCGCCGTGGTTATTTTGAGCCGACGCCATCTGGCCTCCAACCTTCAATATAGTCTCGACAATATCTACACGCTCAAGCAGCATCTCATATACAACATCATCGTTCGTCTCAACCGAGCATTCTAGCAAAGGATGGTAAACTACTTCATCAATTTCTATATCCCCCATCATGGTGTATCCCATAGTACACACCGCATTAAGTTTCTCAATAACGAAGTTACGTGGATCCGAAGCAATCACAATCGGAAACAAGCTTTTCTCACACAACTGGTCTAATGTGTTGAGGAATTGCTGGAACAGAAGTTTCTTACCATGGACAAGAAACAAGGCTACAAAATTCTTCAGGTGCAGTTGCATCTCGACTATGTCTTCAACGTTTGCCCGAGATAAGAATGTCCTTACCAAATCAAGTAATTCAGCTGGATCAGTATTCTCTACTGACAAATGA
>VHZZ01005989.1:38714-65516 GCA_009801015.1 Silene noctiflora
ACATTTAAGACGGACTTTATTATTATTAATATAAACATTACACCCCAATATATATATATTTTTACCCAAAAATAGGATTTGAATATATTTTGCTTAAATTAAATTATTAAATTATTTTTAAGGCCGTAAATAAAAATTGCGGGTGTTACAGAGACTCTCCTCGGAGAAGTATGTCACTATAATATCCCATAAAAGAATTAAAAAACAAACTCATTAGAATAATAAATAAACTTAGAAATAATATAACAAATTCTAAACAAATAACAAGGAGAACAAAAGACCCAAACTGCATAGAAGAAAATACTCAGATCCGTTAAGAAATCCAAACTATTTAGGGGGTGTTTGGTTAGGGATGTTGGAAGGAAATGGAATAGATTGGGCTGATTCTCGTGTTTGGTTGGAGCATTTTGGAATTGAGTTAGAATCCGGATGAATTTCTAATTCGAATAAAATAAAAAATGCTTACTTTGCCTGGATGGTGTGACTGAGGCTAGGCTGCCTGTCCCAATAGTCATAGCTCTCTTACAGATTGATTTATTTTTTTGGGTCAATCTTCAATCTCTTTGAAAACTAAGAAGGAGCAGACAGTGCCTCGCCTGTCTCGTTCGTGTGTTGAGGCTAAATACCACTCTTTGGCTGCTATTACTTTTGAACTTAAATGGCTCAACGATCTTCTTTTGTGTTTGGGTATTAATCAACCTAAGGTTGCTTATATTCATTGCGATAGCCAGTGTGCTCTATATCTTACGCAAAATCCAGTCTTTTATAAACGTGAAAAAAATATTGAGATCGACTGCCATTTTGTGCATGATGCTATTTAGGATAATCTTGTTGCACCATCCTATGTTTCTACTAATGATTACCTGGCGGATATTCTTATGAAGGCCTTAAGTGTTTCTCAGTTCAGTGTTGTTTTAAACTAGTTGGGCATGGGCATCGCAAATTTGCATGCTCCCACTTGAGGGGTTGTTAATATTATATTTATGTGATATTTATTGATATATTCTAGCATATATGTAATGCCCTTATTGAAAACTATATATACTCTTGATATGATTATCAATAGAAGCATGCTATTTACAACCTAATAGTACAACGTCTATTCTAATTATTTATATCGTTTTTTTTTTATTATTTGTGATGATATTTTAATCGAAAGACGAAACGAGTATACCATTCCTCCATCTTGATGGAGTCGATAATCCCTTAGCTTAAAATTATATACCCTCTCTATTTTGAATGTAAACTTTGATTAGAAATTATTCTAAAGGGTTATTGAATGCGAGTACTCTGAAATATGGGTTCCCTTCTCAAATTACTATAACCTATTAATTAACTACGATTACTAGCAACTATTGTACAATTCCCCTCATATTAGAATAAGTAGAAGGGCAACCGGATTAACAAGTTGTCTTTATTTTAAACACACGTTTTAACCAATTTCCTTCTACCTACTTTACCTTTACTTTCCTCCGTCTCTCTTTCTTTTACCTTATCTTCATCCTCTTCATATTCCAGATTAATTCATTCACCACCATTCATCTCCTTTTTCATTTCTTACTAAATTGATGCCATCACTGATCCTTCTTCATAAACCCTAATTTCAATGCCGCTCCTATTTGTTCATTGAAGGTGGATTAATTTCAACTCGTTATTTGCCCTAATTTGAATTTACAATGACACAGGTAATTCGATTGTACCCTTTTTCTTCTATGCTTGATTTCTATTTATCATTTGTGTTCGCTTTAATTATTTGTTGTAGTTATTCATTTAAAACAAATTTTTTGATTTATTATTCAAATATTGTTGATTAATTAGGAAAATCCATGGGACACTGTGACATTGAAATTATGGCAAGGTAGCTATTTTAAAAGGAGTGATAATGGTCTCTGGTCTTTATGGGTAATACATTTAGGACTGTTGGCATTGACCCAGATAAAATGTGTTGGTTTACAGTAGTTGACGAAGCTGAAAAATGTGGGTTTAAGAGGGATGTGGATGCTATATTTTTCATGAGCCCTAGTGATGGATTGGAAAGGGCTCATGATGACATTCATGCTCATGTTATTTATAAGAAGGCGCTTGATGAGAGAGTTGGTGAGTGCTATATTGTACCTGGGTGTTATGTTTCCCAGTTATTGCAGTTGATAGAGAGTGGGGATGGTCTTAATTTAATGAAGATACCATCTAAAATGATTCCTAGAAGAAATGGAAGTACTAGTGTAAAGGGACCACTTTTGTCTTCACCCACAATTGAAACCCCAGTTTTATCTAACACAAAAAGCATAAATACTAGTCAACCAAACAATAATAAAAGCACAACTTCATCACAACCAAGTACTAAAGAAACCACAATTACATCAGAACCAAGCACTAAGAAAACCACAAATACATCAAAACCAAGCAGCAACAAAAGCGCAACCACATTAAAACCCCAAAAAACAGTTTGTAAGACCACTAAAAAAGCATCTCAAAAATCCCAAACTGTTTTAAGAACCTCACCCAGACTAATCCCAGACATCATTCTGCACAGCTCAAAACCATCATCTTCCCCAAACATCATTGTGCATAGCTCAAAACAACCATCTTCCCCAGATATCATTATGCAGACTGACATTCCTGAATCCTTATTTATATAAATCCAAACTGATTTTGTTGAACCCTCATATAATTTCAATGATCTGACCATAGCAGATCTGTTTAATGAGTATGAGGAAAATGCTGATTTAGCTGGTGTAACACCCCCATACACCAAGGTACATTAACAAGGACTACCCCAATGTATAAAGGTTCTACCATCTCGGTTTCCCGAGGTAGTATGCATCATAGTTACCATAATGAAACAAGTTTAATAAACAACATTAATGTAAACGGACATACAAGTCTCAAAAGAAATAAAAGTCTCAAAACTCTAAAGTGTACAACACAACCATAATGTGATTGTATCAAAACTCAGCGGAAGCTAGACTACAGAACAAGTGGTGACTCTGCCCCGTCCATGTCCTGGAAGCCACATCAACATCCATTACTTGCTAAGCCAACTGTTCACCATCCCCGAATGGATCACCACAGTTTTGAAAACAAAAATGAGGTCAGTCAACTGCATAACCAATACAACAATCATAATAATGTAGTCGTTACATATCCAAATCAAACTGTAGCAACCATCCTCAAAACTCCATAGTAACCAGTAACCAACTACACACCAAGGTGTGTAGCACTGCCAGATTACCCATCAGAACAGGTAATCCACACCGCTAGTGGGGACCGCAGTCGTACCACAAAATCCCCGCTCATCGCAACGAGCGAACCCAGATCATTAATGTGCACATCTCTCTTGTGAGAGAGTCATAAGAGGCGAACATAAAGTTTGAACCATCACCCGAAAATGGCTCCACAACAACATCCAATAACCAAACAAAATAATCTCAATAACAACAATAAACCGTCACAATACATCTTATACCAATGACGCAATCAAGTTAGTAAGGAAACCCTACCTGATTACAAATCCAAGCAACAACACAACAAGCAAGCTAGAAAGCCTCCTCTACGAAGTCCTCACCTATTTTGATATCAATCAATCAATACCATATCATACAATACATGGTATCCACCCTAAAACCCCCAAATAACCCACTTAAGGTTTGCCTAATTTTAACAAAACAACAAATTACTAAGGTAGAAGACTTACCCAACAATTAACAAAAGCTAAGATGCGAAAACCGCCAAAAACGATGAACCCTAGCCTTGTAATGATTAATATATCAAGAGAAGCAATGAACGTCATTGTCTCTTTTTTGAAAAAGTGTTTTAAGCAAATTATAAAATGATTAAGTAGATAAAATTTGATTTATATGTTTCCCGTGTTACCTAAATCAAACCGCGGAAAATAACGTAAACGGACTGGAAACTCGGTCGAGTACGCAACACTCGACCGAGTATACCACACTCGATCGAGTAATCGCACACTCGGTCGAGTACCCCCAAGTCAGAAGGCTGACAGAAACCACCATACCAGTTACTCGGTCGAGTACACCGTACTCGGCCGAGTAATTTAAGATCATACATCCGATGTATTACAACTGGTTTAAGTGATAATGACTTAAGTGAGTAACCTAAGATCATAAATCCCATGTTGCTTCTTCGACATTGTGATTGGTCCACAACACCTTTAGTAACACCGTCTCACCATTCCTTGTCTTGTGCACCTTGCGATCCAAGATATCTTTTCGCACTTCCACATAGGTCAAAACCTCATCCAACTCGATGTTCTCAACTTCTAGTACATGAGATGGGCCACTCACATACTTTCGGATTTGCGACACATGAAAAAAATTATGTACTCGGTCTAAAGCAGGTGGCAAAGTCAGTCGATAAGCCACCTCACCAATCCGAACCAAAATCTCATAGGGTCCTATAAACTTCTAGCTCAACTTCCCCTTTTGCCAAAACGCATCACTCCACGCATAAGTGACACTTTCAAAAGGACCTTGTCACCCACCTGAAACTCGATGTCCCTGCGATGCAAATCGCCATAGCTCTTATGCAGATCCTGAGCTGCTTTCATCTTCTGTCTGATCAACTGCACCTGTTCAATCATATCCTGCATCATTTGTGGTCCTAAAACCACAAACTCTACACTATAATCCCAATATATAGGACTCCTAAACCTCCTCCCATACAAAGCCTCGAATGGTGTCATCCCAATACTCGTGTGAAAGCCGTTGTTGTATGAGAACTCAATCAAATCCAGCCTATCTTCCCAACTGCCACCGAACTCTATCACACAAGCCCTCAACATATCCTCTAAAGTATTGATGGTCCTCTCAATATGTCCATCTGTCGCAGGATGAAATGCCGTACTCATATTTAAGGTAGTTCCCATCAATTCCTGCAACTCTTGCCAAAACCTGGAGATAAACCTCGCATCTCTATCTGACACAATGTCTTTCGGTAACCCATGCAATCTCACCACATTCTTCCTGTACCCACTAGCCAACTGCATCTTACTCCATGTATCCTTCATAGAAATAAAATGAGTTGACTTTGTCAGTCGATCCACTATCACCCAAATCATGTTGTTACCTTGCTGAGTCCTCGGTAACCCCACAATAAAGTCCATAGAACTAGACTTTCATTTCCCCTCAAGTACCTCAAGAGACTGAATCTTACCTTGCGGTCTTCGCTGTTCCCCCTTGACCCTTTGGTAAGTCAATCATCTAGCCACGAACTCAGCTATCTCCCTCTTCATTCTAGTCCACCAAAACGACTTCTTAAGATCTTTATAGAGCTTGTCACCTCCTGGATGCACTAAGTATGGAGTGCAATGATCCTCTTTCATAATCATCTTCCTCAACTCAAAATCATTAGGCACGCACCACCTCCCATCGAACAGAACACTCTCATATGCATGAATAGAGAACCTCGAAACCGTCCCCTTTTCCACCCCAGCTCTCTACTCCTGAATCTTAGGATCAAAGGCTTGCTTATTCTTGATCTCATGATAGAGCTTAGGCATAACTGTCAAATCTCCAATAGCATCTCCTTTCCGAATCATATGGATCCCCATCTTAGTCACCTCATCCTTAAGCTTCATTACTAACAAGGCATTGCATAAGGAATGCACAATTTTCCTACCCAAGGCGTCAGCAACCACATTAGCCTTCCCTTCATGGTAGATAATCTCCATGTCATAGTCACCTATAAGCTTCATCCACCTCCTCTGACGCATATTCAGCTCCTTCTGGGTATAGATGTACTTCAAACTCTTGTGATCTGAAAACACCTTAATGGTTGTCCCATATAGATAATGCCTCCAAATATTTAGAGCAAATATAACTACACCCAACTCCAAATCGTGAGTAGGGTAAATCTCCTCATAAGACTTCAATTGCCTCAAAGAATAGGCAATGACCTTCCCATTCTGCATCAAACCACAACCCATGCCATTCTTTGAAGCATCGGTATATACCTCAAAGTTCTCACTTACCTCTGGCAAAGCTAAGACAGGAGCTGTTGTAACACACTAATCTCCCAAGAAGCCTTAACAAGACCGTCCCTATAAGATAAGGGCACTATCATCTCGGTTGCCCGAGGTAAGTATATCAAATAGACCATCAAAGAGCATTTATTAAATACTTTACATCTTACAGCGGAACAAAAGATACAACATAGCTATACAAAGTAAGAAAAGTACAACTGGTGACACTACTACTGCCTAACGATCAACTCTATGTCATACGACCTTCCAACCCCGCAGCTACACCAAGAAAACATCCATACTAAACCTAAAAGTCACACTTCTCACCATCCCCGAATGGATCACCACATTTTCAAAACAATAAACGGGGTCACTCAACTGAATAATCGACACAAGCTATAGGTAACCATACAAGATAAATAATAACAATCAAACGATCCTCCAAATCCAAGTATAATCTGGACTATAATTATAGAGAACAGTTAAACTGAATTATCCTAACCCAGGATTTAATCTCAAAAAAATTAGAAAACAAGTTTTAATGGAATGACTCTGCAGGATGTCTTAAAAATAGTAACTTTTTTTTTAAAAATATTGAAATTTTGCAGTAAATTAGTTGATTATATCTACTAACCCTGTGCAAAATTTGGGGATTTAATTTTGAGTTTTTGGTATTTTAATAATTGCTGCAAGTTGATGTAATTAACTGAAATTCTGACAATCACTCTGACAAGCTCTTAATGAAACTAAAACTTGATAGAAACCTTAATCAAAGCACTAAGACAATGATCAAGGGTGTAAAATTAAGACCCATAACACAGAAAAGATCCTAATCATACTGATCAGGCACTAAGCAAAGATCAAGACTTCAGTACACAACCAAGAGTTTTTTATTTTCTGAAAATGTTCAAGAAAATGCAATAATTTTGGTTAATCAAGTTTGGCTTCTTCCATTGATATTCAGGCCTTTAAATAGGCAATTACAAACGTAGAGAAATTATTTCTGTGGCATAGAACAGATCTCAACTAACCACATTATAACAAAGTTCATAAAGACACAACAGGACAAGAGGAAATGATGTGACTTGTTTCTACGCACATTTAGTCCCCTAACTAACCTCGTTCCTTACACTTTTATGTATGCATTAGGGTCGTTTATTATCTTTAGTTACCTATTTTCTATTCTATGAGATTTTGGTGTTCTTGGTAGGAGAAGAGTGTCGACCTTGCACTTACGGACCAATTAGGGAGCTAAATGGATTGCATTTAACGACCAAGCAAGAAGGAGGGATCAAGACTAAAGGCCATAGTTGATATGTGAAGTATTCGGGCAATGATGGAGAGCCCCCACGAGTTTTGGGGCAGCAAAGGAAATAGGTGGACACTGGTGGAGAACTCGTGCGTGTCCTCCCAGACTCGTGCGAGTCTGTGTCCAACTCGTACGAGTCCTCCCTGACTCGCACGAGTCGCCTAACAGATTACACTACTCGTTTAAACTCAAGGACTCTCACGAGTCCTAAAAGATCTAGCATCTCCTTGGACTAGTTTAAGGGGCCTAATTGTCATTTAAGCTATTAGTTTACCCTAATTTTGTACTTAGTATAAATAGCTTATATAATTAAAGATTTGGGACACATCCTTAGAGACTATCTCTTAGCTTAGATTAGTTTAATTACACTTTAATCATTTCCTTGTTATTCCAGCAATTCAAGATCTAGTTTGTAATTGAAGAATTCTTGGGTTTTAGATTGGGGAATTGACAACTCCTCATCATTAATCAAAGCTTTCTTCTATCGTTCTTCCATTCCTTTGTTCATCTTAAGTTGGTATAATCCTTTTATTCTTTGCTTAATCACTTATTTACTTCCTTTGTTATTTACTTCATCAACATCATGTTTATGCTTGCTAAGATGTTTGACACCCTCTTTGGCATGTTTACCACCATGATGTGTGAGTAGTCCATTAAATAAGGTTAGTGGGGGAGTAGGGGAGTAATCATGGGTTGGATCTATGTATGATGAGTTCATATGAATGATTGCTTGTTATGTTCTTCAACTTATGCACATGTTATACTTGATGAAATGCTTGATTGACAACCTAGCATGATTCTCTATCTCCTTAACAAAACTTGTAAGATATAAACCAACTCGAGTATTGTTAGACCATACATTTGTTAAATGGGTAGAACGAAGTCGTTTTAGGGGTCGTAAGCTATAAACCAACTCGACTCCGAGACCTAGGTCTTCCTACGGATTGTAAGATATAAACGAACTCGATCTTAGCATGACTACAATCATTTACCGTATTCATTACTATGATCATACCATGTTTCCTCCTATGAACCCATGACACCCTAGTTCCTTTAATCAATTGTTTACATCCTCACCTTTATTTGCATGCTTTTTTGCTTCCTCTATTTACCTTTTTATCATAATAGTGTAGCTTCCAACTCAACTCAAATTTGTTACACTAAGACATAACTAGTTTGCTTTTGATCATAGTTTGACAAAACGCCCTTTGGGATCGACCTCTACTTGCTACTTGCTAGTTAGTTAGAGTGTAAATATTTTTAGATGGGCCTTGATGACGGGACGCACATCAGGAGACAATAAAGCAAAAATTACAAAAGCTGATTTTGGGGAGTTGTTACTTCCTTACATAATACCTAGAGCCAATACAAAATGGTCCTTGTTGGGTTTTTGATCCGAATCACATGAGCCTTCTAAACTGTTGATCATTAACTTGCCCTACTGCCTGGCTTAAGTCTAACTGAAATACTGTTTAAAACTTGAACTGAAAATTAAATTGAGGCCTAATGTACATAATTAGGTTACCTGGTGTTTGCTTGACTAAAAATGAAAATGGGATTGAACTGACTGAGCTGTAGAAGCCTGAGTTAGTGGACTGAAAACCATGAATAAGGGTGTTGGACTTGGACCTGGTTGAGCTTGCCTGAGCCTTGGCTTGGGATCCAGTAAGGCCAAGATCATGGTACCTTGGCTGAGCTCCTGCTCCAACCTTCTCTTCTTGATTTGGATTTGACCTTAAATCCTCAGCTTCTTCCTCCCCCTCAAAATCCTCATAATAAGGTTGCAGGTCTCCAATGTTGAAAGTGCCATGTACTTCATACTCCCCTAGCAGATTGAGCTTGTAAGCATTGAGACCTATTTTCTCAAGGATCTTAAAAGGACCCTCTGCCCTAGGCATCAACTTGTTCTTTCTTTTATCAGGGAACCTTTCCTTCCTCAAGTGCAACCAAACCAGGTCACCAGGCTGGAATTATCTTGCTTTCTTAGGACCCTTCCTTACCTTATACCAAACATTGGCCTTTTCAATTTGTTTTCTTACCTGAGCATGGATTTGTTGCATCTGTTCCACCCTTATTTTGGCATCATAGTCAACTGAACTTCTTTTAAATGGAGCTAGGTCAATTGGCATCAAAGGATTCTTACCATAGACCACTTCAAATAGACTCTTGCCTCTACTGCTTGAGGGTGCTCTGTTGAATGCAAATTCTGCAGCAGCCAATTTCAAGTCCCAATCCTTTAAGGACTTAGCCACAGTACATCTCAGTATTCTCCCAAGGGTCTTATTGGTCACATCTGTTTTCCCATATGTCTGAGGATGATGGGAAGTGGTAAATAAGAGCTTGGTTTTAAGCAACTTCAACAGGGTCCTCCAGAAATGACTCATGAACTTTACATCCCTGTATGAGACTATAGACCTTGGCACCCCATGCAACTTGAAAATTTCTTTGAGGTAGAGCTTTGCAACACTCATAGCATCCTCAGTCTTGGTATAAGAGATGAAATGTGCCATCTTACTAAACCTGTCAACCACCACCATGATTGAATCTTTGTCCCTCTGAGTTTTTGGCAAGGCCATGATGAAGTCCATGCTCACATCCTCCCAAGGCCTGTGAGGGACTGGTAGCGGAGTATAGGGGCCAGCCTGAAACTGAGATTTGGACTAATGACAGATGGGACACCTCCTCAGAACATCTTGCACATCCCTAACATTTTAGGCCAGTAGAACTGTTCTTGCAGGATCTCATATGTTTTCTGAAAAACCAAAATGACCAGCTAGCCCATTGGCATGAGCTTCCCTGATTAGAAAACCCATATAAGCCCCCTTGGAATGCAGAGCTTGTTCCTCATAAAAAGATAACCATTTTGAAGGACGTATCTTCTCCCCTTCTTAACTTGACCTGATTGTTGTAAGGTTCACTCTTCTCTAAACTCAAGATCTTCAGGATATAAATCTTTCATAGCCTCAAACCCTAGGACCCTTTGTTCCATAAAGCTTATCATCACATACTTCCTAGACAAGGCATCAGCAACCACATTTGCCTTTCCTTGAATGAACTTACTGGAGAAGAAGAAGGGCTGCAGGAATTCAACCCACTTAGCATGTCTAGGATTAAGCTTATGTTGACCATTGATGTACTTAAGAGCTTCATGATCTGAATGGAGCACAAATGGTATTGGCTTTAGATAATGGCTCCAATGGTTCAGAGCTCTCACAATTGCATAGAATTCTTTATCATAAGTTGAGTAATTTAACTTAGCACCATTGAGCTTCTCACTGAAGAAGACCACATGGTTAGGCCCTTTCATTAGTACAACACCTATGCCAACTCCACTGGCATCACAATTTACCTCAAACAACTTATCAAAATTAGGAAGAATCAAGACAGGAGAATGACACAACAACTCCTTAACTTTTCCAAAGGCTACCTAAGCCGTTTCACTCCACTTGAACTCTCCATTATTCATGCATTCTGTCACAGGTACCATAACTATACTGAAGTTTTGAATGAATATCCTTTAAAAGGAGGCCAACCCATGAAAGCTCCTAACTTCAGTAATGTTATTAGGGGTAGGCCAAGTCTTTATAGCTTCAATTTTTGAAGGATCAACAGAAATCCCCTCACTTGAGACTAAAACCCCAAGAACAACACTTCTGATTTCATGAAAGAACACTTTTCCAGCTTCCCATATAGCTTGCTCTCTCTGAGTGTGTCAAAAAAGTTTATGCGAGTGTTTCAGGTGTTCCTATGAAGATGGAATTTACACTAGGATGTCATCAAAATATACCACAACAAACTTTCCAAAATGCTCTCTCAGGACCTTTGTCATAAGCCTCATGAATGTGCTGGGAGCGTTTGATAGGCCAAAGGGCATGACAAGCCACTCATATAGACCATGTTTTGTTTTAAAGGTTGTCTTCCACTCATCCCATTCCCTTATTCTGACCTGATGATAGCCTTGCCTAAGGTATATCTTGGAAAATACCTTTGCTCCACTCAGTTCATCCAAGATGTCATTCAATATTAGAATTGGGAACCTGTACTTGACAGTAATGTTGTTAATGGCTCAACTGTCAGTACACATTCTCCAAGTTCCATCCTTTTTTTGGAAAAAGAAGTGCAGGGATTGCACAAGGACTCAATAATTCCATGACAAACCCTTGTTCATCAATTCACCCACTTGTTTCTACAGCTCTTGTGTAGACTTAGGATCATTTCTATATGCAGCTTTGTTAGGCACGACAGCACCTGGTATGAGGTCTATCTGGTGCTCAATCCCCCTGAGTGGTGGCAAGCCACTAGGCAGCTCTACAGGAAACACATCATGGTACTGATCCAACAATATTGTTACTGTTGCAAGTATAGGTAGGCCTGCTTCCTCTGTAATTCCTTTAGCAAGAAGTATCAAGATGATCTCCCTACTATTCAACTATTATACTAACTTTAACTCTCCAATCATGAGAACTTCCTTAGACTGTTCCACCAAACTTGGTGGGGTTGTACACTTTAAAGATGGTGGTAATGGGGCAAGTGTGATCTTCTTCTTTCCAAGCTTGAAGGAGTAAGTGTTTTCCCTCCCATTGTGTATACAATCCCTGCCAAATTCCTAGGGTCTACCAAGAAACAGGTGACAGGCATCCATTGGAAACACATCACGCAAAAGCTCATCTGAATACTCTTCCCCAATTGACAATGATACCCATCATTGCTTATAAACCCTTACTTTGGCTCCTTTGTTGAGCCACCTCAGTTTATAAGGTTGGGGGTGGTTCACAGTTGGAAGGTTCAGTTTCTCAAATAGGGTTGTAGAAGCAACATTTGTACAACTCCGTCCATTAATGATCAGGTTACAGACCCTCTCCTTAATGGTACACCTTGATTTGAATATCTGTTGCCTCTAATCCATTTCTAAGGGTTGGGTTTGGGCATGCATCATCCTCCATATTACCAGGTTCAGACCTGAGTCTGGTGTAATAACCATCTCAGTCTCCTCATTGGCCTCAACCTCAGACTCATCTCCTTCATCACAGATTAGAATATCTCCTCTCACCACTGAACAACTTCCATTTAGGGCTTTTTTGTGGGACATTCTCTTGCAAAAGGGCCATAGCCTTGACACTGAAAGCATTTTTTAAGAGGGATGGTTTTCTTTTTGTTCATATTTGTAGCTTTTGATTTTTCTGTGGTTAGGTTCTTTGTAGGATCATTGAATTTGATTCCTGAAAAAGGTTTGAAGGGGGTAGTTTTAGGTGGGGGTTTGGTGGTGACTTTGGTTTTTTCCAGCTTCTTAACTCTGAGAGCTAAGTTAATGGCCTCATCAAAAGACCACACCTGCTGTAACTTAACCCTTCCTGCAATTTTCTCATCCAGACCCTCAAGAAATCATTTGCTCAAGTTTTTCAGTAATCTCACACTGTAAGGTGAGCTGCTCAAACTCTCTTACATAGGACTCAACAGATGCATGGTTTTGTGTAAGTTATGTCAGTCTAATAAACATATCCTGAGTATAATCTTTAGAAATGAACTTATCCTTCATTTTCTTTTTCAGTTTACTCCAGGATTTAATAGACTCTTTACAATCTCTTAGCCTTTGATTTTTCATGTTCTCATACCACAAAGAGGCATATCCCTTAACTTTCATGATAGCAATTTTAAAAGCCTTTCTATCAGAATATCCTTTATACTCAAAGACTCTCTCAATGGATCTAAACCAATCTAACAGATCCTCAGGATTTAAGCTATCAAGAAAATCGGGAATTTTTACCTTAATGTCCTTGTCATGGTCTCTGTTGATGTTGTTCTCCTTGGTGGCAGTTGAATCATCTGATTCTCAGAGCTCATCCTTTATCTGTGGACCTTCTCCTCTGCCAGCAGTAACAAACCCACGACCTCTTCTTCTTCCTCTGATTGGTTGTGCCATTCTTCCCCTGTCATTAGCTTGGTTGTTAGGCATGACAGCATTTACAGCTTCCAAGACCACATTGACTACTCAAGCCAATTGGTCAATCTTTGTCTCCATTCCTGCTAGCCTCTCTTCACTCATGGTTGATTTTTGTGTAGTTGCGAAAAATGATCTCGCAAGAAATAACCAAAGCTCTGATAACCAATTTGAACTGTAATTATAGAGAACAGTCAAATTGAATAACCCTAACTCAGGATTTAATCTAAAAAAAATCAGAAAACAGGTTTTAATGCAATAACTCTGTAGGCTGTCTTAAAAAAAAAAGTAAATGATTTTTAAAAATCTTGAAATTTTGCAGGAAATTAGTTGAGTATATCTACTAACTCTGTACAAAATTTGGGAATTTAATTTTGAGTTTTTGATATTTTAATAATTGCTGCAAGTTGATGTAATTAACTGAAATTCTGACAATCACTCTGACAAGCTCTTAATGAAACTGAAACTTGATAAAAACATTAATCAAAGCACTAATCCAATGATCAAGGGTATAAAATTAAGACCCAACACACAACAAAGATCCTAACCTTACTGATCCAGCACTAAGCAAAGATCAAGACTACAGGACACAGCCAAGAGTTTTTGATTTTCTGAAAATGTTCAAGAAAATGCAATAATTTTGGTTAATGAAGTATGCCTTCTTCCATTGATATTCAGGCCTTTAAATAGGCAAATGTCAAACGTAGAGAAATTATTTTCGTGGCTTAGAACAGATCTCAACTAACCACATTACAACAAAGTTCATAAAGACACAACAAGACAAGAGAAGACAATAAAGCAAAAAGTAAAAAAGCTGAGTTCAGACAATTTGTTTGCTGCTGCAAACTCCTTAAAGGGCCTTGGCCTGATCCTACTCTTTTTTCAGTTGACTCTTTGGAGTTGTTACTTCCTCACATAATACATAGAGCCAATACAAATTGGTCCTTGTTGGGTTTTTGACCCGGATCATATGAGCCTTCTGAACTGCTGAACATTTGCTGATCATTAACTTGCCCTGCTGCCTTGTTTAGGTCTAACTGAAATGTTGTTTAAAACTTGAACTGGAAATTAAATTGAGGCCTAATATACATAGTTAGGTTTCCTGGTGCTTGCTTGACTCAGATTGAAAATGGGATTGAACTAACTGAGTTGTAGAAGCTTGAGTCAGTGGACTGAAAACCATGAATAAGGGTGTTGGACTTGGACCTCGTTGAGCTTGGGATCTGGTAAGGGAAGGGTCAGGGTACCTTGGCTGAGCTCCTGCTCCATAATCAGTAAACGACTACACACCAAAGTGTGTAGCCCTGCTAGATTACCCATCGCAACGGGTAATCCACACTGCTAGTGGGGACCGCAGCCTTACCACCAAAATCCCCGTTCATTGCAACGAGCGAACCCAGATCATTAATGTGCACACCTCCCTTGTAACGGGAGCTACAAGAGGCGAACATGGGGTTGGAACCATATCCCGAAAATGGCTCCACAACAACATCTAATAACCACACAATAAATCTTAATCAAACATTAACCATAAAAGGCCGTCACATTACACCTTATACCAATTAAATAGTCAGCTGAGTAGGGAAAACCCTACCTTTAGCGATTCCCAAGCAAGCACCGTACACCACATATATGTACACGAAAAATCGCCATCGACACCTACAACAACAACGACATAACCTTATCACAACAAACTATAACCCTAACCAAACCCACAAATGGTGACAATGACTTACCTTAGCGATAGAATGATGACTATACCATAACCGACTCGTACCTCCGCTCCCATGCTGGTCTCCTAGGTGAAGGCTTAACAGGTGGTAGGGTGGAAGGAATAGGGAGAAATTGCTCTGATTTTAGGTTTTGCAAAAAAGAAGAAATGAAAATGATTTTGGGTTTTAACTTCCGCGTAACATTATATTACGCTGCCACTAATGCACTCGGTCGAGTACTAGCATACTCGACCGAGTACACAACACTCGGTCTAGTGTCACCCACACTCGGACGAGTGACGCTTACTAGGTGGAGTTCTTGGTCTCAGATCCTATATAATTCTATGTCCGTCATTACCAAAGGGTCCAACGCAGTCAAAGGTACCTACCGTTAGTCAACGAGTCCCCCAATAGGGCCGGTATTATAGCCGTAGTCAAACACACCTTTAAAGTTTGGAACACCGTCTCACAATTCTCATCCCAACGAAATCTGTTCTCCTTACGCATCAAAGTTGTCAAAGTTGTCATACGCATAGCTATTTTCGAGAAAATTTTCACGAATCTCCTATAGTCGATGCACAATCTCAAGCTGCCATCTTTTTTCTTTACAAACATAACTGGCGCACACCAAGGCGATACACTAGGTCTAATGTATCCCTCATTTAGCAATTCATTCAACTGCTTCTTCAATTCCTCTAGCTCCTTAGGATCCATACGGCACAGGGCCTTAGATATAGGTCTTGTCTCCGGCTTCTTCTCTACACTGAAATCAATATCCCTCTACGGAGGTAAACCCAGTATCTCATCTAGAAAGACATCCCAAACTCACCTACCACTGATATCTCTGATGTTGATGGCTTCTTTATCCGAGTATCCTTTACATGGCAAAGGATCATAGGATACCCCTTCCTCAGGTACGACTTCCAAGTCACAGCTACAATAATGTTAACTTTGGGTTTGACCACAAGCCCATGGTAAGACACTTTAACCCCTTTTAGGTCCTCTTAAAGGCACCTTCTTCTGATGATAATCTGTAGTAGCCCTATACTTCCCCAGCCAATCCATCCCGATTATGACCTCAAACCCATCCATAAGAAACTCAAACAAATGTACTGGAAATTTTACTTGCCCAACTACCATAGACACCCCCTTATACAACCTCCCGCAAGATACAAACTCTCCTGATGGTATAAAGACTTCATCTTTTACAGACTCATACTCCCCCAAACCAAAAGACATAGCATGACCCTTAGATACAAAAGAGTGTGAATCCCCCAAGTCAAACAAAACAAAAGTATGTATGCTATTGATAAGAAAAGTACCAGTGACTACATGGGCATCATCCTCAGCCACCTGTTTTTCCATCATGAACAACTTGCCGCTGTTCTTCTGACCTCCACCCTGCACCGTGCTTACCGATGTAGTAGACTTAGCAGTTGAATTCTGATTTGCGTTGTCATTCTGACGCTGATAATTCTCTACATTGTTACGGTTGAAATTGCCATTGTTGTTGCTCTTGCCACCCTGACTATACCATGACACAGCTCGTCGGTTGCTAGCCATACTCTGTCCAGGAATCTGTGTGTAAACTCCTCTCTGCTGCCCCTGGAAGCCCCTTCCACCAAAGCTCGTGCACTCATATCTCTTGTGGCCAGTACCGCCACAGTTGTAACATTGCAACTCAGAGTTTCCACTGTTGCTTCGACCACCACGGCCCCCATAAGACGATCCTCCACTAAAGCCAGATCCACCCGAGAAAGCCTTTCCCTGGTTGTAGTTACCCCGTTTGAAGCTTGAATGCCCACTACTTTCGTGGTCCGCCTTCCTCTTCTCATTCCCCTTCTCCTTGGCCTCCCTAGCCATGTCGACCAACCTCTCTGAATTACTAGCTCTTTCATAAACTTCCTTCAAGTTGGCAGGAACCCCAGCAGGTAACTTCTCCAAGATCTTCAACGAGAACCCCTGCTCGAAACGGAGAGCCAGACTTAGTTGGCTCAACTCCTTGTCGTCCACATAGCGCGATAACTCGTTGAACTTGCGGAAATAATCGAACTATGCTCTCAATTTGTTCCGAATATGCTCTGGAACAAACTGATGTCTTATAGCCTTCTTAAACTTAGCCCAAGGAATAGCGAGCTCACCCAAATCCTTGTAGAACTTCCGAGCACTCTCCCTCTCACGACTCCACCACACTCCAGCTTCATCCCTTTGGTAGAACGCAACTTGTTCCACCTTCAGCTCTTCCGGGCAGTTAACCACTTCCAGAACACTCTCCATTTCCCGATGCCAATTATCGAGCGGATTAGGCGCACTTGTGCCCTCATATGTAGTAGGGTTGAAGCGCGATACGGTGGTGCTCATCTTGGTAGCATCGATGACCATCTCTTTCGCCTTCACCACATTCTTGAGAGCCTCAGTAAGAGCCTCCTGATGCTCGATCATTTGAGCAATCTCCTCACCACTCATCTCAGCGGCCCTCATATATGCAGCTGATCTCTTTGGCGACATTCTTTAAGCTATAAAAGGTGAACGAACGTAAGCACATAGCTTACGACCCAAAGCAAACATAAACCGCCCAAAAAGGGTACTCGGTCGAGTATCCAGAGACACTGGGTCAAGTACAAGCGACTCGGTCGAGTCCCATACGTACTCGATCGAGTGCAACCACTCCAGAAGCTGACCAAAATCCACAAGAAAACGTACTCAGTCGAGTACACGCTACTCGATCTAGTGCTTACATACTCGGTCGAGTCACCAACTTCCAGAAGCTACTGTCCAAACACGCAGATTACCCACTCGGTCGAGTCCCTGCCCCCCTCGGTCGAGTCATGCCAAAAAAGAACAACCCTCATGCCTTAACATCACATATGTGTATACAAGTACTCCTAATCAGATGTTACTAGATACAAAAACCAAACAATACCACCGATCATGCCCATACATTCCAACACATTAATCATATACTCCAAAAACTTCCATCCAATTCACATCATACTTTCATCCAACAGGTTTATAAGAACATCCAAAAAAACAACGATCCCTTGAAACACCCCGTAGTGACAGGCTAAAAGTTGTAGGGGAAAATTTGCGGCCTTAGGACGTCTCCCAAGCCTTTGTGGTAGCTCCAAATAACTCCTACCCGAGTTCATTTTATTAATGACACTATGTTCATTTTGTTCATTGGTATAAGCCTCCAAAATACGTCGCTCTGATACCACTTTGTAGCACCCCCATACATCAAGGTACCTTAACAAGGACTACCCCGATGTACAAAGGTGATGCCATCTCTGTTTCCCGAGGTAGTATGCATCATAGTTACCATAATGAAACAAGTTTAATAAACTTTAATATAAACGGACATACAAGTCTCAAAAGAAATATAAGTCTCAAAACTTCAAAGTGTATAACAAAACCATAAAGTGAATGTAGCTAAACACAGCGGAAGCTAAACTACAGTACAAGTGGTGACTCTGCCCCGTCCATGTCATGCGAGCCACATCATCATCCATTACCTGCTAAGCCAATTGCTCATCACCCCCGAATGGATCACCACAGTTTTGAAAACAAAAACGGGGTTAGTCAACTGCATAACCAATATAATAATCATAATAATATAGTTCAATACACATCCAAATCAAACTGTAGCAACCATCCTCCAAACTCCATAGTAACCAGTAACCGACTACACACCAAGGTGTGTAGCCCTGCCAAATTACCCATCGCAAAAGGTAATCCACACCGCCAGTGAGGACTGCAGCGGTACCACCAAATCCCCGCTCATCGCAACGAGGGAACCCAGATCATTAATGTGCACATCCCCTTGTGATGGGAGCCACAAGAAGAGAACATGGGGTTGGATCCATCTCCCGAAAATGGCTCCACAACAACATCTAATAACCAAACACAATAATCTCACTCATAAAAATAACAACAATAAACCGTCAAAATAGATCTTATACCAATTACGCAATGAACCGAGTAGGGAAACCCTACCTGATTAGAAATCCAAGCAATAACACAGCAAGTAAGCTAGAAAGCCTCCTCTACGGAGACCTCACCTATTACGATATCAATCAATTAATGCCATAACATACAATACATGGTATCCACCCTAAAACCCCCAAATAAGCCAATTAGGGTTTGCCTAATTTTAACAAAAATTAATGAGGTAAAAGACTTACCCAACGATTAACAAATGCTACGATGCGAAAACCCCCCAAAATGATGAACCCTAGCCTTGGAATGATTAAGATAGCAAGAGAAGTAGTGAACATCGTTGTCTCCTTTTTTGAAAAAGTGTTTTAAGCAAATTATAAAATGATTAAGTCGATAAAACTTGATTTATATGCTTCCCGTGTTACCTTAATCAAAACGCGGAAAATAACGTAAACGGATTGGACACTCAGTCGAGTACGCGACACTCGACCGAGTACGTCACACTCGATATATTACCCTAATAAGGATTTAGTCACGTCACCAATATCAAAATAAACCTATCTCAAACTAACTAGTAGCTAGTGGCAAGACAGGGTCGAATCCACAGGGAGGCGGTAGTAATTATATACTAATGTATTAAATTGTCTAAGGTAACCGATTTTGATAGTTTGTCTACTAACTAATTGCAATAAAGTAAAAGCGAACTCAATAAGATTGTAACACCCCCATCTACCAAGGAGCCTTAACAAGACCTTCCCTAGAAGATAAGGGCGCTACCATCTCGGTTGCCCGAGGATATGTATATCATAACGTCAATAAAAGAACATTTAAAGAATAATGACAACTTATACTTATTACAAAAGAAAGTAAAACTGATACATCTATTCAACTACGTTGAGACTCCACATGCCAAATTCAGTGAAAGACACGTCCCTCCAAAGCATCCAGACAAACCATATCAAAACCTACTAAGACAGACTGCTCACCAAAAGGATCACCGCAAACACACAACAAGAAGAAAACAAACAACACCGCACAAGGTTAGTAACTGAAGATAAAGGCACTAACATAACATATACAAGAATAACTCCAACTTCTTTACATCTCTGTACATCTGACCAACACCGTTGTGTTGTCCTGCCGGTTTACCAGTCACAACCAGTAATCCACACCGCTAGTGGGGACCGTAGCCTTACCACCTACGCCCCGCTAAAAACCATATAGAGATAATCCATTAACCATTAATGTGCACATCCCCCTTTGTGACGGGAACCACAAGAGGCGGAACAAGGGCGTGAAGCCATTCCCGAAAATGACTCCACTAAGCTGAGGGCGCACCTCACGAACCATATATAGTTACAACATTTATCCATAAACTCATAAACAGGCCAACATCGAGCAATACCATCATCATCATGAATATACTCATATCATCGCATTACCATAACCATTTACATATTTCAGATAATGTCATTCAATAGTACTGAGTAGGTAAACCTACCTTTAGCGATCTACAAATAGCATCACGATCCTATGACTGTGAAACTGCCATCTACAACACCTAACAACAAGGACATACTCTTATTACTAATAGCCACAACCCTACTAACTCAAGGATGCCGGTGATGATGATGACTTATCTAAGCCCGGCATACCAGCGATAAGACCGCCACCTGACTCGAGTCTCCATCTCCATGATAGCTCCCAGGGTGAAGGATTAGAGAAATGGGTGATGGTGATGGAGTGTCGTCGATCTAGGTTTAGGGGAAATAATTTGAGAAAAACTGATTTGGGTTTACAATCTCGCGATATATATATTATAACGCTGAACCACACTTACTCGATCGAGTGCCAACATACTCGATCGAGTTACCTCTACTCGATCGAGTAACTAGACTACTCGATCGAGTAGCCCGAGCTAGATCGAGTCCCACAACTCCCAAGGCTGCTAAGTCCTCAAGGTCCGTTCTACCAAAGGTTCCGACGGTCAAACACACGTTTAAGGTCAGTCAACGGGTCCCTAAAAGGACGGGTATTACAGTCTTTCCTCCTTAAAAAGAACTTCGTCCCCGAAGTTCAACCCCAAATCTCCCCTAAGTCCAAAGTGAGTCAAAACCGAGGTGATTACCAACGTGACCCGCCAACTACCAGAATTATGCCTACTAGTCATCACCATCCCTTCTTTCCACAAGCACAAACCATCATTATCCACTCTCTATTATACCATTGAAACAAACACGTACAAATAACCATGCGCCATGCCAAAGAATAAAACACGTGTCATACAAAAGAATAAAACATGCGCCATATAAAAGAATACCCGCACACATATGATAATAACCATGCCTGTAACCGACAATAGTGTCCATACATAAATCATTTAACATAGATTATTATTAATAACATAGATTATTATTAATAGCTCCACATTAATCATTTAACGTAGATTATTATTAATAACTTCACATAAATTATCAAAACTACTTTATCACAAATTACCATAATTAAAACACGCAATTATCATAATTAAAACACGCGCATAAATGAACATAAATGACTCCACATAACTCATCTAACTCTGACTAAGTTACTCGAAAGGCCACATTTTCAAGCGCAAACTTACTCTTCCCCTCTTAAAAGGAACTTCGTCCCCGAAGTTCACTTCTAAGATGGTTTAACCATAAAAGAAAATTTAAGTCATAAACCCTTTCCCAATGTTACAAGACCGAATGGGTCATAACTTAAAGATGATTTTACGATATACCACAGTTATTGCAAAATATACCGGACAGTTGGAAGATGACTTAACATCAACATGACATTACCCAGAAAACTAGTGACGTACTCACAATGACAATAAGAGGAAGTGCCACATATGCCGTACGTAGAAATCATAAATAAATATCGAGTCCATACGTGATCATCACTGGTCAAAGAAATAGCGTAAGTGCATTGAAACATTCCCCTATGATCCCATGTCAAACGAGGAAGCGGTCTAAGCATTGGTCAACTGGCACTCGATCGAGTGACAGCCATACTAGATCGAGTAACCTCAACTCGATCGAGTAGCCTTCACTTGATCGAGTACTTAGGAAACTGAAGGCAACCAGAACCTGTGCAGAACTTACTCGATCGAGTTGCCTCCACTCTATCGAGTACGGGGTAATCTACTCGGTCGAATTCCATCTACTTGACGGAGTATAGCCAAGTCAGAATACTCTCAATCCCCTGCAAAATACAAGGCAACAAGGAAATACGCAAGATCCGGGATTTGATCCCTAGAACCATCATTTACACATAAGTCTTAATAGGAAAAAAAACATAGTCATGAGCATGGCCTTATGGCCGATTACATCATAAAAAGTGTTATCCAAAATATCCAAAAACACAAAACGAAAATCCAATAAAAGTCTAACAACATAATCACATGGAGATACGAGTGGTCGCTCAAGGGTACTCTTCAATGTCCTCCCCCATATCCTTGGTACTGCCAGCTCCAGATGTGCCTGCTCCTCAGGGTCCTGTCATATCTCCTCCTCCTGTGGCTACTCTTGTTCCCGATCCCCCGCCGGTCCACCATGGTGCAAGGAACCCACAAGGGTAGCTCTCTGGAACTCTCCAAGTGCTCCTATCCACCCCATAGCTGTAGAAGACTCCACTATCATTCATCAGGCCTCTCCACCAAACAAACTGAGCTAAGTCGGTCCCCACATTCTACTGAATGGCCATCTTATGTAGGTTCCGAAGCACCAACGTGTTCGATATCCTCTCTGTGAGCTCACCCACATGCATCTGATGACTATAGGATGGTGGGTAACCGGGGTACTTGTACTGGTACTGAGGAGGTCCCTGCTGCATAACTGGTGGTCCCTCAACCACCTCCCTAGCCCTACGAGGTACCCTACCCTCCCTAGCAACCTGGTCCCCATCCCTCACATGGGTTCCCCCAACCGACTCAGGTTTCTCTTCAAGAAGGTCATCGACGATCAAGTAAGTCTGCTCAGGAAGACCAACCTCCTCACTACCAGGTGCGGCCTTTGCCAACGGCTCAGTCACAGGGAGGTAGTCCGCGGCAGGCAACCTCATCCAACTCCTACCCCTCACCCTCCAAGCTAAACCCCCACCCGACAACTCGCGCAACCACTTCTGCCGGATGAAGTATGTCTTATCTAAGGTCGGAACAACAACAGTCATGGGTTTAAGAGCGGAAGAAGCCTAGAAGTCTGTCAACCTCTCGGCTAGGCGGGTGGCGATAGTGCCCCAACTAAGGTGTCGGGTCGAAGACTTAGCCATCAAGGCCAAGCTAGCGCATACTATTATCGGTGCATTGTAGGCCCAGTTCTTTTCCCGAGCGGGGTTGAGATAGGAGGGAAACAATATAACCTCATGTGAGTTGAGCTTACTCACATCCTTTCAACCATATAGCAAACAAGTCAAGGACCGGAGGAAAATCTTTAGGGTCACGTTGTAACACCCCTACTTACCAAGGAAGCCTGTACTAGACCTTCCCTGACAACCAAGGGTTCTGCCATCTCGGTTACTCGAGGTAAGTACATATCAAATAGACCATTCAAGAACAACGCTTGATTAATTACACTTTACGTGGACAAGAATTAAAAAACTACATCACCGGACTATTACAACTGAGGACTCTAACATAGCTATGCTAATATCGGCGTCATCGATCTCCCATCCCCAAACACGATCATCACAAACAAGCATCCAATACAACACTTATACCTGCAAGTCAGTCTGCTCACCATCCCTGAATGGATCATCACAGTTTTACAAACAACACGGGGTCAGTCAACTGAAAAAAATATAAAATAATCAATGTAAAAAAATCAGAAGAAACTGCCACACCGTCACCACCACCATCATTACCACACATCACCATACATCAAGTAACCGACTACAAATCGAAGTGTGTAGCCCTGCCAGCGGGGACCGCAACCACACCACCTAACCACCCACAATAACCCAAGTCCCTTAATGCGCACATCCCTCATGCGCTGAGAGAACGCATAAGGCGGACAATGGGGGTGAGACCACCTCTCACAATGGCTCACAAAATCGCAATATCAATCACATATCAATCACACCTTACACCAACATCCACCACCAACAACGCCATCACAACATCGTCACAATTATACAATCATATCACAGTACACATTACAAGATCGTCACATTATATAATATACAGTTCTACAATCAACTGAGTAGGGAAACCCTACCTGTATCGCATTTCACGTAGCTTCAATCATCAATTCAATCATACGAGCATCGCATACAGACATCAACGCCTATAACAATGGTACGACTCGATTACGCACAATCATAACCCTAACCCAAGACATACAGATGGTGACGGTGACTTACCTTATCATACTATCGGTTGACTAGGTAGGAGCCGGCGTACTCTTCCGTTCCCGTGATATTCTCCTAGGCAGATGCTAGCAAGGTGAGGGATCAGTGGTAGGGAGAGATGTGTCGATCTAGGGTTGTGGGAGATAAAAGGGAAATGAAAAAGAAATAAGAAAAGTGATTCGGGAACCGTGACTTATGCGTAACATTTAAATACACTGTCACTGATGCACTCGGTCGAGTGCCTACGTACTCGACCGAGTCCCCTACACTCGGTCGTGTGCACCACACTCGACCGAGTGTCACTCACAAGGTCGAGTCCAAGGTCAACAACGACTTCGTCTTGACGATTAAGGTCACACAAGACAACTATGGTCAGTCAACGGGTCCTCCTAAGGGACGGGTATTACAGTCTTCCCCTCTTAAAGAGAACTTCATCCCCAAAGTTCAACTCCCCACCCCCATGGTTAACAAGTACCAAGGCTTAACTAATAAGGCCCACTACAAACTATAACTCATCTAACCATCACCATCCGTGGTCTCAACACTACGTCAACACCCTCCATCCCGTTTTCATACCTCACATTGACTCGTTCAATACACTATCGAGATAAGACATGCGTACATGTAAGGACCATCACTACTCACATAGTTGCATCGCATAAAAGTCTCCTATGCATTTGTAATACCGCCAACAACATAATATTAAAGTCATCTTCACATATAAAATTATAAATAAATAACGTAATAGGATAACATCCAGCGTGACACGATATATATATAGCGCGATTCCGCATTGTTTTTAGTAGAATGACTAACACAATTTTTCATGCGCGCAACGCATTCTACCCCCCTTAAAAGGAACTTCACCCCGAAGTTTACCTTCCGATCGGACAAGGTCATAGTCACAGTGGTACCTTACCGCTACAGCGGAGTCAACATCGGGTTGGTCGAACAATCAAGGTCATGAAACATAGCTTATGCCCCATACAATAGCACTCCACTAGGTCAATCCCCCTCTTAGTTCGGGTCTCAAGTTAGATCATATCTCAACGCCGCCACTCGGCTAACATTGTATACCCCATTCATACCATAAAACTAGGACACGTGCAAAGGCAACATGCAACAAAAGAAAGAATATCAGGTTGGACTGTAGACACTCGGTCGAGTTAAAGACACTCGGTCGAATCCCACACACTCGGTCGAGTGTCTTGCACTCGGTCGAGTGCTCAACATGACTAGAAGACTCAATTTACCTGCCCATATGGCACTCGATCGAGTGCTGCTGGTACTCGGTCGAGTTCACTCTAATCGGTCGAGTCCCTATAGGTCAAAAACATATCCGAAAACACAAAAACACCAACGGCTTGTACCTGCAACAAAATCATCGTGATGTCCCAAGGTCACCCTAAGTCACGTGCCAACAATTAATAACCGAAAGACAAACAGTTTAGGCCTTATGGCCGCTTTACATACAAGGTCTAAAAAAATCATGTGCCGCAAGGCACCAAATCTAACATTAAGAAATCCAATAAACAATAACTAACAAGAAAATGGAAGAACCACCTTAGTTGTCATCCTCTTCTTCCTCCTCCTCCTGGCCTGCTCCCGACGAACCCCCAACATCAAATCCCCCGTTGAACCCTGACGGCCCTGCACCAGGCTCCCCTCCATAGGTAGGTGGAGGAACACCATAACCTCGTCCAAGCCACTGCCCCTGCTCGTCCAGCTGACTCCCGTAGTTCGCCCCCACGGGCCTACGAAGCAACCCCTCTTGAAGATCTCCAGTGTACCCCAAGAAGCACGGTCCACCCTATCGCAGTGAAAATTACCACTGTCATCACCGGGTCCCCTCCACGACACCGGCTGAGCAAGGCCCTCCCTGATACCTTGTTGCTGAATCATCTCATGCAGCCCTCTCAACATCAAAGTGTTGGAAAGCCGCTCCGCCAACTCACTCATCTGCACTCTGGGGCCGTGTACCGTAGGGTAGCCCGAGTACCCGTACATGGGTCCTCCCTGCAGTACCAACGGGGTCTCCTTCGGGGATTCCCTGGTCACCCTAGTCCTCCTGGCTGTGCGGGTCGGATGGGCTGGTCTCCTCCTACCAGTGGTGTAAGTTGGCTCTGGAAAGTCCATAAGGACATGCCTCGGGATCAAGTAGTCCGGGGTAGGGGTAGCATGTGTTGGAGTGAGTGTCCTCCACAATAGTGTATCTACACATTAAATCTCATTTAAGGAATATACTCGGGATATTCATTTGTAATACTTGTCAACTGATCAACGTATATCGTTAACGGTTAGCTAACTAAAGTTTGACGTTACTGTCGTGTGACGGCGGTGTTCAGCTGATTCCTTTCGGTCACACCTATAGGAACGAACCCCAAATATTAACTAATCGTCTGTATAAGATACAGTTAACTTAGTCCCTTTATAAACTGACTAAACGTTAGTGGATTGAGTTATTTAGAGAGATCGAGTTTTAAACTCGGGCCGACGGCATTTATTATTTAATTATGCGATAATTGAATGATAAATTAATTGAGACGAGTTTTAG
>VHZZ01005991.1:0-12404 GCA_009801015.1 Silene noctiflora
CGGGCGTTCACCACGAGTCTAGAGTCTTCTGCTGAGTTCAGTTGTAGTTGGTCTTAGTTTGATACACTTTTGAGACATTTGTATTTCTTTTGGTTTGAGACAGTTCGTTTTGCTATGTAATCGTTTAATGTCGTATTAAAGATTTAAGTTGTTTTTGTATTGTCTTTTGATTATCATCGCCTCTGGAAACCGAGATGGTAACACCTTTATACTCGAGGTGACCTTGGTAAGGCACTTTGGAGTGTGGGGGTGTTACAAGTATAGTGCTAAGTTGACTTTTGTCCTCGGCCGCTCGGAGGGTGAATTTCGGGGGCGAAGTTCCTTTTTAAGAGGGGTAGAGTGCATTGCGCGCGTGGGTACAATTTATACTACGTGTTTCACTAAATGAGTTGTGGTGTTATGTTATGTATGTGTGTGTCTTATGTGGGTAGTAAGTAAGCAGTATGTCATGTGTGTGTACCTTAGGTGGGAAGTAGTGACGAGACAACTTATCATAACAGTAATGTGAGTTATCGTGATAACCAAAGGTATGTGTTGCGTGACACTTATGTATGGAATGGGATAGATAGGGGTGATGCGGGGTTTGTGCCCAACGGATGGTGACGATTAGGTGGAGTTGTAATGGTATCGAGTGTGACCTATCCAACCAGATCATAGCGTTCGACCAACCTTTGGTGTTGGGGAGTCGAACATCGGGGGCGAGGTTCTTTTTAAGGGGGGAAGACTGTAATACCCGTCCTCTTGGGGGACCCGTTGACTGACCATAAGTACCTTTAACCATGTTAGACTCGTTGATATAGACGCAAAACTCGACCTAGCACGGGACATTTAGCCGAGTGTGGGTCACTCGACTGAGTGCGGCTGACTCGGTCTAGTATGTTGGTACTCGACTGAGTGTACGAGTGACAGCGTAATATAATGTTATGCGGAAGTCATAACCCGAAAACATTTCATTTCATTTCTTTTCCGCAAACCTAAAATTAGAACACCTCTCTCTCTCTACCTTCTACCTCCATATATCTCTTTCAAGCCCTTTCCTAGGGGACCACCATGAGAGTGGATGCGTGCGTCGGTTCCGGTCTAGTCACCCATTCTTCTTGTAAAGTAAGTCATCGTCACCATCTGTAGGTTTTGGGTTAGGGTTATGGTTGAGTGTACTCTGGTCGTATCATCGTTGTAGGTGTCGATAGCGGTGTCCCGTGGTCGTGTATGCATTGATGATGGGTTCTTCTTGGATTGCTGTTCAGGTAGAATTTCCCTACTCAGTTGGTTGTATAGCAGTATGATGTATGATGTGACGATCTTTGTTATTATTTAATGATTGAGATATGATGATGTTATTGTATTGGTATTGGTATTGGTATTGGTATTAGTATTGGTACTGTGAGCCATTGCGAGAGATGGTCTCACCCCCATTATTCGCCTCTTGTGTTGCTCGACGCAAAAGGGATGTGCACATTAACGGACTTGGGTTCGCTCGTTGCGATAAGCGGGGATTTTAGTGGTAAGGCTGCGGTCCCCACTGGTGGCGTGGATTACCTGTTGCGATGGGTAGTCTGGCATGGCTACACACCTTGGTGTGTAGTCAGTTGATGGTTACTATGGAGTATGGAGATGTTGGTTATTGTTACTGTGGATGCTTATGTTTGGTTATTATATTATATTATTATACAGTTGACTGACCCCGTTTATGTTTTCAAAACTTTGATGATCCATTCGGAGATGGTAAGCAGGATGATTAGCAGGTTTAGTTGGATATGTGGATGCAATGCTGCTTAGTGTATGCTGTGGGTTGGGGGATTGTCTGACGTAGTGAAACCTGTAGTTGGAAGTAGAGTCATCAATTGTATTTATCTTTTATTATATATAGTTGGTTTGTTGTTCAGTCTCCGCTTTAAACTCGTCATGTATCTAATAAAAGTTCTTGGATCGTCAATTTGATATACTTACCTCGGGTAACTGAGATGGTAGGCCCTTGGTTATCAGGGAAGGCCTAGTTAAGACTCCTTGGTAAGTAGGGGTGTTACAAATGAGGTTCGGAAAACGAGGAAAGTTGAGCCAGTAACTTATAGGTCCATATGAGATTTTAGATCGAATCGACAAGGTGGCTTATCGGCTAGCCTTGCCACCAACTCTTGATCGAGTACATAACGTGTTTCATGTGTCACAGCTTCGGAAGTATGAGAGTGATCCATCTCATGTGCTTGAGGTGGAGACTATTGAGCTCGACGAGGCACTCACTTATGTGGAGGTGCCAAAAGAGATTTTGGACCGCAAGGTGCGCAAAAGAGGAACGGTGAGACCATCTTGCTTAAAGTGTTGTGGTCTAATCATAATGTGGAAGAAGCTACATGGGAGCCAGAAGGGGCAATGAGAGAGCATTATCCACATCTTTTCGATCAGGTATGTTTGGTTACGGGGTCGTAACCTTTGTCTTTTAAGGGGGGAAGAGATGATCGCATGTATTTTTGGGTGGTTTTGAGGTGTTTTGAGGTCAGTTTCGCTATGGTTTGAGTTGGGTGGTGAGTATGGTGTGGTGATCGTGGGGTTTTGTTATTGGTTTTTGAGTTGTTGGGTCATAGTTGGTTTATGTTTATTATAGGTATAGGTGTGAACTTCGGGGACGAAGTTCGCTTTTAAGGAGGGAAGACTGTAATACCTCGGATTCTAAGTAGAGGAACTCGGTCAAGTAGGCAGTACTCAACCGAGTAAGTCGCTGAGTGTTTTGTGGCAAGCTACTGCCTGTGAGCACTAGGCCGAGTATGTGAGATACTCGGTCAAGTAGGACGTACTCGATCAAGTATGTCTGGTACTCGTCCCAGTGTCCGGTCTGACGGGTCGTTTTTCCGCGGTCTAATAAAAGTGATACAGGGGTTATATATATTTTGTCTAAATATTTCTTAATCAGTTTCTAACCTAAAACATTTCTCAAATCACTTCCCCAATCACTCTAATCACCTAGCAAGCAAGATCCAGTCCTTGTTGTCAGATTTCCACGTTCGTGTGTCGGTATATTGGTAAGTTCGCTTCCACTAGCTTGTAATTGTTAAGATAATTGAAACCATAGGTTTGGTTAGATTGGGGGTTTGATTAGTGGTTTGTTGATGGATTGTAATGTAGTATTGTTTATTATCCTTGTTAGGTGACGGTTTCGTAGATGAGCGGTTTTAGCTTCATTGATTGTCTTGATTGCGGAAATTCAAATAAGGTAGGGTTTCCCTACTCAGTCATCTGTATGTTATTTTATGTTAATGGAAATGTGTATTATTGTGATGTGGTGTATGGAGTATGGATTATTATCGTTGTTAGCATTGTTTGCGAAGCCATCGTTGGGAGATGGTCTTCACCCCATGTTCGACCTTTGTGGTTCCCGTCACAAATGTGATGTGCACATTAATGATCTGGGTTCGATCATTGCGATGAGCGGGGCTTAGGTGGCAAGGCAGCGGTCTACCACTGGCGGTGTGGGTACCTATTGCGATGGGTAACCTGGCAGGTCTGACTGGGGTTTAGACGGTTTACTTGAAGGATGAGATTGGCTAATGTATATGGTTACAATTGTTATTTGTTTCGTAGCTTATGTTGTTGTTCAGTTGACTGACCCTTTCTTTTTCTTGTGAACCTCAGGTGATCCATTGGGAAACAGTGAGCAGATTTCTAACAGGTTTGTTGATTGAGCTCATACGGGATGGATGAGAGAACCACCGAGTCTAGCTAGCTTCCGCTGTCACTATGTTTTAGATAACTTTTGTCATGGATTTGTATTTTTGGTTTACGGTTGGATTTTATGAGTTTTGTTGTAATCGCTTAAACCGTATTACTTTATTAAAATGTTTCTTTATGGTCTATTTGATGCATGCTACCTAGGACAACCGAGATGGTAGCATCTTCATTTACTAAGGTAGGTCTTGGTAAGGCAGTTTGGTAGATGGGGGTGTCATATGGCAAGCCCCAAAGCTAAAGCATATCAAAGGAGAAGGAGAGATGGCCTTGAAAGTGCTCATTTAGGGAAGAATATGTGGCGCCTAAAGAGAATTAATTCTTAGGGGCAAGGGAGGTGGAGAGGATGTCGCATCTAGCAGAGGAAGGAAGAGGTATGGTGAGAATGACCTTAGAGATAAAATCAGGAAGAATGAAATCAAGAGAATCAAGGGACCATTGTCCATTAGAGATGATGGAGCATAGCATACCGTTAGAAGAGTTAAGGTTAAGGGGCCCAGATATGACATGCCTAAGAGGTTCAGGGTTAGACCATGTTTCATTCCACAAGTGTATGGATGAACCATTACCTATGGACCAAATAAGATGGTTTTTGAGAATTGGCCAGCCAATGCCAACATTCTTCCATATTTGGGAACCATACCTAAAGGGGGTGGCGGAAGAGGCCAAATACATACTTGTAATAGCTCGGGAGGCGAATGAGGTTATGTCAAAGAGAAGCTAACAACTGAGTTTGGTAGAGAAGGCGTCATTAAGAGGACGGGAAGCTTTGATCCCTAAACCACCTAAGGCCAAAGTTTGGGTGACTAGATCCCAATTAGAGAGGTGAAGCTTGTTTGAGGAGTGATCCGACCAAAGAAAGGATCGAGTAAGTTTATCAATGTCAAGAAGGATAATAAACGGTAGACGGATGCATTGCATGGCGTGGGAAGGGATGACATTTAAGGTGGATTTGATTAGACAAAGTCTCCCAGCTCTAGAGAGGAAACGAGATTTCCAACTGGCAAGTTTAGATTGAATGGTATCAATAATGGGTTTGAGGTCTGCTCTTTTAGGATTTTTGCAAGTGAGGGAAAACCCGGGTAAGTCCCAAGGTTTTTGGTACGTTTGATACCCAGGGAAGCCTCGAACATGCTAATATATTCAAATGGGGTGTGTTTAGAAAAAATAATTTTACTTTTAAGGCAATTGATTTTATGACCAAAAGAAGAGCAGAAGGAGATAAGAGTGTCTTATAGGGCACATAGGTTTTTCTCTGAGGTTCGGCCAAACATAAGGATATCGTCGGCAAAGAGGAGGTAGGAGAAGATAGCTCCTCCCTTACCAAGGGGGAAGAGGATCCAATCGCTGTCAGAGCAAGATTGGTGGATAAGGGTCGAAAGGGCTTCCATGCAAATGATGAAGATGTAGGGGGAGAGAGGGTCTCCTTGTCTGATTCCCCGAGAAAGGAGGAATCTTGGAGAAGGGGATCCATTGAATATGACTTGAGAAGAGGAGGTAGATATGCAATTCATAATGAGATAAATGGTGTCACTGTCGATTTGGGCCTCGCAAAGACAAGAATGGATGAAATCCCATTCTAGTCGGTCAAAGGCTTTCTCGAGGTCAAGCTTGAGATCAAACCACCCCACTTTGATTTTTGAGGTATGCATGGAGTGAAGGATCTCGGAGGCGACGCTATAATTTGTATCAGTGCCTTTTCCCGGAATCGTGCTACCTTGGTTAGGGGAGATAATATTACTCGTGTAGGGCTTAAGGCGGTTAACAATGATTTTTGGAATCGTTTTATAAGTAGTGTTACAGAGACTTATAGGTCGAAAGTTGGATACGGATTGGGGGGAAGGGGTTTTCGGGATTAGAGAGATAGGGGTAACATTAATGGCATAGGGGACGCATTTGGTAGCAAAGATGCTTCGGATAAAGGGGATGATATCATATTTGATAATAGGCCAGCATTTCTTAAAGAAACCGGCATGGTAACCATCGGGGCCAGGGGCCTTGTTAGAGCCAAGGAAGAAGAGGGCCACTCGGATCTCCTCTTCACAAGGGATGGAAAAGGAAGTGATGGGATGAGGAAGAGTTGGATGGACAAGGCAGTTCACAGACTTCTTATCCATAGAATAGAGTTTCCTAAAAAAGAAGGTAATATGGGAGACAAGATTCTCTTGGCCAGCAGAGACCGTATGACCAACATCATCAACAAGAGAAAGAATACGATTGTAGCTACGACGAAAGGTGACGAATCTTTGAATGAAAGAGGTGTTCCTATCCCCATCAACCAACCAGTTTATACGGGCCCCATCTTTCCAATAAAAGTGCTCAAGATCAAGGACACAATTAAGGTCAGAGGTGAGTGAGTCATTTAAATTTGTGAGAAAGCTAGACTTGGGATGGACACACAATTCACGCCGGATGCCAAGTAATCTAGCATTTAAAGATTTTTTTTTTTCCTAAGGTTACCAAAGGTTTCAACAGCCCACAAAGTGAGGATATTTCTAAGGGAGGAGAGTTTGGAGGAGACGCAGCCAAAGGAGGTAACCCAAGACGAGGATACATGAGGAAGGAAACCGGGGTCAGAGAACCATAAAGATTCAAACTTAAAAGATCTAGGCTCAGGTCTAAGTCTAAAGACGGATAGAAGAATAATGGGGCAATGGTCAGAAAAAAGACGAGTGAGGTGGTAGTTATGGGAATTGGGTAATGGTCTAGCCACAACTGGTTAACCCAAACCCGGTCGAGGCACTCAAGAATAGGATTGGTGCGCCTTCTATTAGTCCACGTGAATTTAGTCCGGAGAACCCTATGTCAATCAAATTGCAAATATCCATAGTTGATTTGAATAAGTTTATTCTATTTAGCTTGATATCACGGCCACCCATCTTTTCGGACGGACAAGTGATCTCGTTGAACTCACCAATACAAATCCAAGGAGTATTCAAGTTACGGGAGAGGGTAGTAAGGTCATTCCATATAGCAACCTACGACTTCTAAACTTAGTACTTGCGTAAATTGCGGTTAATAAAAACACAAATTTAGGCTTAGTTAATAAAAATACAAATTTAGACGAGGTTACCTGAACCACCACATTGATAAGTTGTGAATGTAAAATATTGTACTTTTACATAGGTTGCAAATTCACAGGCTACATGTTTCACACACAACCAAAAAAGAAAAAAAAAAAAAAAAGAGGAGAAAACATGGCGACGTGACTAACTAACTAGAGCTCAGTCCGATCCTATATGGTACATTACGACATATCTGATCTAACAGCATAAAAACTAGAGAATACGATACACAACTACACGAACACGAACACGATGCACGGGCTAACACGACGCACGGACTGACAATAATTTCACAGCAGGACGACGAAACTAACAACCATGCACCCTTCAGCTTACTATATTAGAAATAGGACATCATATATTATGGACTCAATTCAGGTGTTGGTGGTTCGGAAATCAGGGTCCTCAAAGTCATCAGCGCCTTTATCCTCCTCGGTGCGCTCACCACCTGCCCGGTTTCCGGTACTGTGTCCACCTTTACGGCCCATCTGTTGATAACCTTCGCTACCAAGCTGCTCCTTCCGAGTCTGCCCTCCCCGACTCCTTCCTGCACCATGTATATTTTTAGTTTGTACTCCGTAGTAATTTAATTGTATGAGACCGTCTAATCTAATAGGATAAATTTAGTTAAATGGTTCTCCGTTCCATTTAATTCTTTACGTTTTCTTTTGTCCATATCTTTAGTCATATGTTACTAAAAGATTATAAAAGTTTGATATTCTCAATCCACTCGGTGAGACGATTCAAACAAGATCTCACGTCTTTTATGTTATATATTAGAAGTTGTATTGAAGATTCTTCTTAAATAGTGCCGAAAACAAACGTAAAGAAACAAATGGAACAAAGTATGTATGAATAATACTCCCAAGTTAAGATTAAAATTAATTTAGAGCCCGGGTAATTCTTCCACGATATATCTGAAATCTTGTGTTAAAATTTCTACTTCTAACTTCAAAACTTTTGACCTCGAATACTTTTAGGCTATATATATTAAGTTCTAAACATCCAGACTAAACTATCGAGTTTTCGAAATTTTCGTTGCATATATGTTGGCTATAGGTAGTTTGGCGAAGATGGAAGGCAGTAGCGTGTCTCGAAAATAAAGAAAAGGAAAAGGAGGACCTTCAGCAAGGTGTTGTTGGGCTTCGAGGCTGTGACCCCCGGTGCCACCGGGTACAACGGTCTCACCCTGCCTTGCCCTCTCATCAAGCTGCTTTTTCTCTTGATCCGGCGACATTTTTCTCAGTCACCAATGAATCGTCTTCTCTTTTACTCTATCTCGTTGTGTATTAGGTTTAGAATATTTTTGATAATTTTAATCCGTGTATATATATAGTGATATATACGTATGCGTTGCTTACATGCAGGGTTATTGTGTATATATATGGTAATTGGCATTGCATGTATGCATTGGGCGGCATGAGTAGTGCAAATGAGATGCGTAGGTCGTCGATATATGGTAATTGGCATTGCATGTATGCATTGGGCGGCATGAGTAGTGCAAATGAGACGCGTAGGTCGTTCAAAATAAGGATATGTATATATATATATATATATATATATATATATATATATATATATATATATATATAACAATTTCATTTACCCAAATAACAGAGATAAACTTCACCGCCTACTTAATTTCAATTTTTTTTACAGTTGTCACTAAATTACAATTGTTCCTCTATAGCTTCATGCATTCAGTTCGAATCCATTCTATAGGGTCATAGTTTATCTCAATATCCTATTTACAAATTTAGTAACAAAAATAGTTGAGTTTTCACATTATCTCAATGTACTTAGCAGGGACGGAGCGAAGAAAAAATAGTAATAGGGACATAGTTATTTTCATTTAAATAGATGTTTCACCTTAAAATCAGTGATGTTTATGGTAAATACTATAGTATTTTCGATGTTTTTAAGAGTTTTCATAAAGTCTAGAGAAATCAGTGATGTTTTTAGATGAGAGGTCTGAGGTATCGACTAGAATTCAATAAAAATAAAATGGAGTATTTTGCTAAACTAGCCATTTATTCCAAACTATTTACCAAAATAACCAATATGACATTATATTTTCCAAAATAACTATATCGGATTTTTAACCAAATCTAACCCATCATTAACAAAAAAAAAAAAAAAAAAAAAAAACCATACAATACCAAATCTTTTTGTAAACCAACCGGTTTACTAAAGGTAATCAGGATAAAAAGAAAGAAAAAAAAATTTGAGGCCCCATTGTAATTTTGCCATCATTTTTATTTATTGAGTTCAACTCCTTCAGTTTGTCTTCAATTTAATTATCTTCTACCTATTTCAACAAGGTATTCTACTCAATTTATTAGTCATACTTGATTTTTTTCGGTACGATTCTCTTATTTACGGAGTACCTATTTACAGTATAATCTGTTGAGAATTAATTCAAAGTCAGTTAGATTATTTAGGATCATGTGTTAAATTGTAGTCATGGTCTCAAGTAGTTGGAGTAATTGTAGGAGTCAATAATAGGAGTGGGTTGTTCCTAAGCTATAGGTTAGTGGCCTAATGTTGTGGGATTAGTTCCTTATTTCTAGTTTAAGGAGTTAGAGTCTTATTAGTAAAAATAAGACTTGCTCTGTAACCTTTTAATGCATCTCAATACAAATCAATTTCCTTTTTTTTATTCTAATAGGTGGTATCAGAGGACCAAGTTTTGATCCACAAACAAAGACAAAACAAAACAAAAACAAAAAATCAAATAACCAAAACCAAACGTAAGCCATATACCTTCCTGTTGACCAAAGAAAGTCAAAAAAACAAAACAAAAACAAAAACCTGCAACTTTCCTCTTCTCCGTCAAAAACACCACCAAACAAAAACCCCAATTTAATTACAATTTGCCAGACACACAAAATCAAACAAAAAAAACACCCCACTTACTTGACGAAAATGGCTGGAAATGGAACCACTTCTTCGTCTCAACCCATAATTCCAGTTTTTAGGGGGGAAAAAATATCATCTTTGGAGTCTTAAAATGAAGACCATGTTCAAGTCTCAAGAGCTATGGGACTTGGTGGAGGTCGGTTATACCRAACCGACTCCGGCACCGACTGTGCCTGATCAGCAACTGAGGGAGAACCGCAAACGAGATGCTAAAGCGTTGTTCCTCCTCCAGTCTGCCCTTGATGAGGATATTTTTTCGCGTATTTCAGGCGCAAACACTTCTCATGAAGCATGGKAAATACTCAAACAAGAGTATATGGGTGACGAGAGGGTAATTAAGGTACGTTTACAAACCCTCCGTCGTGATTTTGCTGCATTGATAATGGGGGATACCGAATCTGTGAAATCATATTTGTCGAAAGTGACCGAAATCGTCAGTCAAATGCCGTCGTTTGGTGAAAATATGACGAGCGAGACCATTGTAAGTAAAGTCTTGCGCAGTTTAAATGCTAATTTTGATCATCTTGTTCCTGTGATTGAGGAGTCAAAGGATTTGAGTAAATATACCTTTGATGAATTGATGAGTTCTCTGTTAGCTCATGAAGCTCGGAGTCGGAAATCTGTTTTAAAAGTGGAGGAAAAAGCTTTTTCAGTGCTGGGAGAGTCTTCTTCCAAGGGGAAGACTGAAAGTGCAGGAATGGGAAATGGACGTCACGGCCGAGGTCGTGGTCGTGGTGGCAGAGGGCGCGGACGAGGGCGTTCCGAAAATAGTTCGACACAATGCAGATGCTGCAAGAAATATGGCTACAAGGAAGCTGATTGCTGGTTCAATCCAAAAAATATCCAGAAGGCAAATTTTGTCGAGAAAGCCAAGGATGCTGATTCCAAGTTGTTCATGGCTCATGCTCCTATTGATGCACTTGCTGATGTGTTATGGTTCATTGATTGTGGATGTTCAAACCACATGGCTTGCTAAAAATCCTTGTTCAAAGACCTTAATGAGGCGATCAAAAGTGAAGTGCGGCTTGGAGATGACAAACCGGTTCAAGTTGAAGGGAGAGGTACAGTAGCTATCACTACCAAGCAAGGTGATGCTAAACTAATTCATAATGTGAACTTTGTGCCTAGTTTAGCTTATAACCTATTAAGTGTGGGTCAATTAATGAGTAGTGGTTATTCTGTTGTGTTTGAGGATGATAAATGCACTATTACAGACAAAAAATCTGAGAAAATTGTAGCTATTGTTCTTATGACCCAAAATAGGATGTTCCCTCTTGATGTGTCTAGTGATATTGGTAATGCATTAGTAGTTAAAGGAGATAATGAAACTAGACTCTAGCATTTGCGTTTTGGGCACTTGAATGTGAAAAGTTTGAAAGTTTTGAGTCAAAATGAAATGGTTGTTGGATTGCCGAAAATTGGTGAACATATTTTTTGTGAAGGGTGTGTCTATGGGAAGCAATGCAGGCTGCCATTTCCTTCTGGAAAGGCATGGCGGGCCTCAAATTTTYTGGAATTGGTACATACTGATCTTTGCGGGCCTATGAAAACCGAGTCAATTGGAGGTAGTCGATATTTTATATTGTTTACTGATGATTTTACCCGGATGAGTTGGGTTTATTTCTTACCATTGGAATCAGAAGCATTAGACTACTTCAAAAAATTTAAGGAGTTGGTGGAGAATCAAAGTGATAAGCGCATAAAGGCTCTCCGTAGTGATCGTGGTGGTGAATTTTTATCTAATGAGTTCAATGATTTTTGTGATGAGCATGGCATACGCAGAGAGCTTACTGCACCCTACACACCTCAACAAAATGGTGTGGCGGAACGTAAAAACAGAACAGTTGTTAAGATGGCCAGAAGCATGCTGGTGGCAAAGGGTCTTCCAAATAACTTTTGGGGACAAGCGGTAGCAACGGCCGTGTACTTACTGAACATATCCCCCACCAGATCCGTGATGAATCAAACACCATTTGAGGCATGGCGAGGTAAGAAACCCAGGGTAAAACACTTGAGAGTATTTGGATGTTTAGCTTATGCTTTGATTCCTTCTAATTTGCGTAGCAAACTTGATAGTAAATCTGAAAAATACATCTTTGTTGGCTATAGTAGTGAATCAAAAGCATATAAACTGTATAACCCGGTAAATGGTAAGGTGATTGTGAGTCGAGATGTTAGGTTTAATGAAGCWGAAAGATGGGTTTGGAACGATGATGAGCAGCATTCACAAGGAGGYCTGGTGCCTAATGAMCCAGAATCTGATCATGTTGCTGATATGGAGCAGAATGGCAGCAGCTCATCCAGTTCATCATTTRACGATTYCACTCCACCTAACAGCCCTCAACAGAATAGTGGCCAAAACACGCCTAATACACCAAGATCATCAAGTTCATCGTCAGATGAGACGCCTCCAAAGCATTATCGATCACTCCGTGATGTTTACAAAACCTGTAATTTTTCTCTCTCTGTTTCAAATCCTAGTACTTATGATGAAGCTATCAAAAATGATGTGTGGCAAATTGCTATGGAAGAAGAAATAAATTCCATAGAAAAGAATGACACTTGGCAGCTTGTGAATCAATCGAAAGACAAAAATCTTGTCGGTCTCAAGTGGGTATACCGCACAAAATACAATTCCGATGGTAGCATTCAGAAGCACAAAGCTAGGCTGGTCGCTAAGGGGTATTCACAGCAGCAAGG
>VHZZ01005991.1:55724-66622 GCA_009801015.1 Silene noctiflora
TCTTGGATTTCTTTTGGGCTTCATTTACTCATTTGTTTACATTTGTACATGATCTTGTTCTTAGGCCATTTTGCTTCTACACTCCTTCATCAACGCATTTCCTTTAGCTTGCATGGTCCATCTTGGTTTCCTTTTAACCTCGTGATCCGATTCTTGCTTATTTGACGAAAGATAGCTACTAAAAGCTACATTTCCTACAAAACACGTTAAGTACAAGCAAAACAACTAGAACACGAGATTAGCTCAAATAACACCAATAAAAGTGCAATTATCAAGTAAAACCGAGCTAGTATGAGGGATAAAATCATATATAAAATATACTTATCAAGAGTCTGGCCAGGTTTAGATTAGTACCGTACTATATTATCGTCGTCCTACCAAAAGGAAATGAGTTTAGAGAAGTAATAGTCTTGCTTGGTTTTGGTTATTTGCATATGTCCTTGTCTATTTAAAATCATGCTCGTGTTGACTAAGTTGTGTCTACGCTCTCATATCGTACTCTATGCTTTTATGATTCCTTGGATATGTTTACTTATTGTTCATTCTCATTTTACCTATCAAGTTATCCATGTTAAGATGTATGATCTATGTTTATCCCTGTTTTCTCTTGTTATGTTAATTATATCTTGTATTCATTATGCCTTGTCTTAATTATGTTCTTAATTACGTTTGTTTTGATACAATATGGCTGAGATAATCTTGAGTTACTCCCCATTCACTGTGGCGTTCATGTTTACATGGATGACAGGTGTTTGCGTTGCTTTTTTTGAGGGAGGGAGGGTGAAGAAGACGTGTGAGTTAGCGAGCGTTGTACTTACAACGATTGACCTTATTCGTTGTAGTTTAGTTTAGTAGTTAATATATATAAATTTTGTTTAGTTAAGGGATCATGATCCCTTACATTTATTTAAGTTGTAATTTGTATAAAATATTTCTTAAGCTTAAGTTTTATTTTACGATTTTGTGACTTCGCGGTTTTATCGTTAAAGTTTTTAAAATCTTGCATTTTTCGCTGCATTGTTTACATTTATTTTATTGCATAACCGCGGGGGTTGGCAGGTAAGGTTTCGGCAAGGATGAAGATGAATGAGAGGAGTGGCATGGTGCCTTCTTCGCCGTGTACAGCTGAGCAGCGAGCCCGACTTTAGCTCTGGTGGTGATTGTTTTTAATTTACTTCGGAGACAAAGGGGAGAGGTTGTCGACGAATCTATTGCCTTTTATTGCTGACTTGAATAGCCTAGGTCATATGGACTTGGTTACCCCTAGATTTGCGGTCCTCACTCGATACATGAGGTCCATGGTTCGTCCCGAGCTGATCGATAGAGGGACTTCTTCTGCTACCGTTGGTCCAGGATTCATCCTAGAGGTATGAACTTGTTCTTTCATTTCTTCTACTTTCTATTTGAAATAATTTGAAACATGAAGTAGAATTTTGAAGTATTCTTTGAGAAATGAAGGATCATTTGGCTCTGAAGCTCGAAATATCCCGCTTTTGAAAATGACAAATTTATTCTTCTGCATATGAATGAGATTTGATAATGTATAATTTCCCTTCCCTTTATATGAACAAAAAGAAAGAGTTTTGAATATTAGCAGTCGCCACTTCTCTTATATGAATAAGAAAATAAGTAAAATGAAAGATCGACTTAAAATGTAAATAAATGATTATTTGTGCAAATGAAGGATCATTTGACATTCCCGTTTCTTTTAGACCTGGGTTTACTCGTACTATGCCGGCTTTGCACCCACGAGGGTAGTTGACGTGGCCAAGGAGTACCTTGTAGTGAGGGACTGGATTATTTATAGGCAGAAGAGCCAGCGATCTTCTTACGACACCTGCAGGAGGGGTGTCAACGCCCTGCAGCTTGACAGTGTAAGCATATTTTATTTTTGCTTTTTGTTTAATCTTTCATTTCTGCTCTGCCATTGATTATGACCCTTGTGACTCTGATTTAGTAGACGTCGAGACCCTGGGAGGCTTGCACAGGTGCACCACCCTTCGTGGCAGACGTTCTTAGGCCTAGGAGCTCGAGTAGGCTGCTTCTTGTGACGCCCATAAGGCCTGTTTGGTACTTGAGCGAGCGCTTGGCTCGGCAGTGCCTTCGTGACACCTTCACTGTTCCCATCAATCCTCCACGGACGATGTTTAGGGAGCCCTATGAGGCTGAGAGGACGGCTAACCTAGCTTGGGCGAGTGGAGACGCGCTCTTCCTTCTCGACTTGGAGTACTCGGAATTTTTGCTGACTAGGCTGGCGTACTAGCCGATTGTGATAAGTATTTTCTGTCTTTCTGTTCTTCAAAATAACGATTTTCTTGAAAATAGTGCTAAAAATGACAACTTCTTGAACTTGTTAGGAGATTTATGTGGTGAGCGACGAGCCCCCAGCTTTCCTGAGATGCTAGAGTACACGGGGCCAGATGGTACGACGGTGTCTATGGAGATTTCATCCTTTTCTAAGTCGGCGACGGAGGTTGGACTTGACAAGTGGTAGCACGTCGTGAGGAGGGTAAGCCCCCAGCTTGGACTCATTTATCCTTCTTTTTCTTGCTAGTATGTAAGAACATGACATCGATATATAATTTCATTTGAAAATGTAGGTGGCGCCATCGAGGCATGCAGAGTTGTGGCGGATGACGAACCGGCTACGAGAAATAGAAGTTGAGGCACTCTCAGGTGACTCTAAAGGACATGTACGGACTTTTCCTTCCCTCAACAGAAATTTTAATTTCATAGAGATTTTTTTTACGCTTTGTTATTTATCGCCCATCCTTTTGTTTCACAGTAGGAGCGTGAGTTGGAGCGTGAGCTGGAGTAGTGAAGAGAGGAGAGGACCCGCATGGTGAGAGAGCTGGAGGTCAGAGATGCTGATGTTGTCATTCTAAAGGCGAGAGTTGCCGACTTTTTGAGGCGTCCAGCTGAGCGCCGTGACTAGTCATGGCCTGTACATTTTTTGATTTTTTGCTTGTTCTCGGGTAAGAGCTCGAGTCTTGATATAGATTTCTACATTTAGCATGTATATAAATGTCTACGCGCCTTTTGCTTCTATTGGGTGTAATTTAGGACTTGTACCTGCAGGTTAGCTTGGAAACAGGTTTGGCATATCGACTATTTACGTCGTTATGCTGCCGAAACTTACGTAGAGACGCAATTAAAATGAAATAGATACACGTAATTATAAGTCAAATAAATCATGAGAAATGAAAGAAAATAGCCTAAATAGCGAAAATGGAAATTCGACCAAGTCAAAACGAATTTTTTTAGGGAAAAGTAAGGAATTGCCCAAAAATGACAAATAAGACTTAACGCACGATCAAAAGACGGGAGTGCTTCCCCCTAAAAAAGAAAAGAAAAGAAAATGGGTAAGAAAAATGAGAGAGAAAGACGCGAAATGTGATAAAATAATTTGACACGTGATCGGAAGACGGGATTACCCAAAAATGACAAATAAGACTTGACGCATGATCAAAAGATGGTTGTGCTTCCCCCTAAAAAGAAAGAGAACGAAAATGGGTAAGGAAAATGAGAGAGAAACAACGCGAAATGTGATAAAATGATTCGCCACATGATAGAAAGACTGGAGTGCTTCCCCATAAAAAAAGAAAAGAAAAGAAAATGGGTAAGTGTGCCAAATTGATGAAATTTGAAATGTCGCCTTGAATTTCGAACCCGTCTCGAGATGGAAACTTCCTCTGCGCGAAACTGCAAAAATTAGGCCTCAAGAAGAGGCGCAGCAGGAGCTGCGATCTTTCCTAAGGGCGCAGTAGTGGCTGCGTCATCTCTTGAGCTTTTGTTTTCCTGAGCAGAATTAGGAAAGGCCGAAGAGTATAAATAGAGGCCTCGGAAAGCTTCTATTCTCACAATTCTCATCTCTAAAAATCCATAGCCTATCATAAACATCAAATAAGCATAAAAAAATGGACTCCTTTAAATCCCGACTCAAGGAGTGGACGAACGAATTTTCGAATGTGGAGAAACATGATATGACTGCTTTCAACATTGGATTGATCATCAGTCTTAAGTAGGTGAAAGTGCTAAGACCCTACTTAGATGCTGGTCTTGAATATGTGAACTCCGATTTTCATGTTTTTGCCCTTCCTTAAGATGAAATTTGCCCTTTTCTAGAGATATTTGCAGCAATTGTGGGTGGGATGAAGAGAACCTTCCAGTTTTACCTCCTAGCTCCCAAGAGTATAATAATAAATTTAGAGACCTCTTAGGACTGACCAAGCTGAGGTGGACCGTCTTGTGACCTCTAAAGGTGTAAGAATGCTCGACTTGGTAGACCGATTTATAGATAGGGAAGACCCCACTATTTTATATTGATATGACTCGTATTTAGGCACATTTAGTCCCCTAACTAGCCTCGTTCTACATGCTTTTATGTATTCATTAAGGTCGTTTCTTATCTTTAGCTACCTATTTGTTATTCTATGAGGATTTGGTGCTTTTGGTTGGAGAAAGGTGCCAACCTTGGATTCTTGAAGCATTTCGAAGGCTAAATTAATCGCACTTAACGACCAAGAAACAAAGAGGAACCGAGACTAAAGGCCATACTAGATAGAAGAATCATTCGGGCAATGATGGAGAGCCCCCACGAGTTTTGGGGCAGCAAGGTCAAGGAGCACAATCTGTAGGCAGACTTGTGCGAGTCCTGCCTGACTCGTGCGAGTCCTAAGCCAACTCGTGTGATCCCTCCCTGACTCGCGCGAGTCCCCTAGTAGCATGCTTCCTCGCACTTCTCATGGGCTCCCACGAGTCCTACTGGCTCTATTATTTCCTTGGACTCTTTTGAAGGGCCTAATCGTCATATAAGCTAGTCCTTAGTTTACCCTAATATTGTACTTAGTATAAATAGCTTATGTAATTGAGAATTACTCATAAAAAAATGATTATCATCTCTTAGCTTAGATTATTATAATTACATTTTAATCCTTTCCTTGTTATTCAAGTAATTTTAGATCTAGTGAAACACCCCGATTATCCGGCCAAGATAATAGAAGCATTACCATCTCGGTTGCCCGAGGTAGTGTTTCAAAACTCCAATTAAAGAACAATTTATTAAAAATATAAGTAATGAGTCTAATATTTATATGATTTTACCCCTCATTTTAGCTCGGTTTTACACGATAATTGCATTTTTACTAATGTTTTATGAGCTAATTTCGTATTCTAGGTGCCTTGCTTGTATTCTAACGTGTTTTGTAGGAAATTAAGCTTTTTCCTAAATTTTAGCAAGAACCCGAAGATCACGAGCCTAAAAGAAGCAAGACAAGACCATGCAAGGGTATTTTGGGAATAAAAGAATTCCCGAGCAAAAAGAAAACCAAGTCGGGTAAATGGATATTCAAGTGAAGCTCCTAAATGAATGTGGAGTAAAGCATAGGATGCTAAATCCCCATCTCAAGAGCATAGACGAGGCATCCAAGTGATTAAGAGACGGATTAAAGAGTTGGCATAGGATTCCCTATGCCAATTAATGACATTTGACTCAAATCCCGATGACCCCGATCGGATCGGGGTGAGGTGTCCTCGATCGGGGTGACCCTTATTTAAGTCATTTACGTTTCTTTTCCACCTCCTATATAAAAGAGGTAGCACCCGACCTTATGATGTATATTATACCTTGGAATTTGATCCTTTTCTCTTAGCATTTTCTCCATCTTATTTTCTTTACACATTTTGTATTACATTTTGGTTTAGTTGTTTTGTATTACATTTTGGTTTTAGTTGTCATTCAATTCAATCATTCCTTTGTCCTTAAACTATTTATATTTGCAATTCTATAATACAAGTTCTTTAGGTTTGTTGTTCTTCACATTCAAGTTATACACTTCCATTTCGGTAATTCTATTTAGCTTTTGTATTACTTATGTTGTTTGCATTATAGTTTTACATATTGTTTTCATGTTAATTTTAGCATTTAGTTTTGTTATCATTTTCACTTTTATTATGAGTAGTTAAATCTTCCTCGTCTAGGGATTAGGGGAACCTTGCACAATTGGTAAATAAACAAGTTGTTAAATTAGTTGTTATCTCATCATCTCTATCACATGTTTGCTTTATAATGTTAGTCTTAGATTATTGGCCACAATCCTTGACTAAATCCGTTAAATCATATCTATAAGTCGAGAGATACGAAAATGAATTAGACTAAGCATGTGTAGTAGAACGACCTAGTTCGGCGAGAGTTTCTGGGATCCGGTCTATGGTTTGACACTAATATCGAGAGGTGGGTGTCATTAGACCTAGATGATAGGCTTTGCTTATAACTTACTAGTTTAATATCTATATAAATCCCCATTTGCATGTGTGAACCAAGCCCCCTAGACGTCTTTTACATTATTGTTTTAATCCTTATTTTACTTTACATAATCACCCAATCAACATATCAAATTCGTGACTGACTTTGATAGAATTCAATCTATGACAACTTTTTAGCAACTCCCGTCTCCTTGTGTTCGACCCCTATTACTACATTCATTTGTTATTAGGGTATTTATCTTTGCATATGTGTTGCGATAGCCTGTGTCAAAATTTGGCTAATGATGCGTGACCTTACTTTAAATGTTAACACCATCCAAAAAGACCAAAGACTTGCCTTGCACCCCATTTATGATCATTTTGCCAGGCAAGGTGTCATTCCACCCGAAGGCCCTCACCCTACATTCTTTACTTGGCCCGAGAGTGGGTATCCGTCTTCTTCCCATGTTTGTGCAAGTACTTATCCACCCGGTCCGTATTTTTGTGGTTCGTATTATGGGGTGGAAGCTTTTAATGGAGGATATGGTGGTCATGATGGTTATGGTGGATATAGTGGTGATGGTCTCTATGAAGGGTGGTATAGTGAGAGGGATGTCTATGGGTATGCTCACCCTTTCCAAGGTAGTGCTCCTAGTGGTGAGGGTCCAAGTGATGGTGCATCGGGATCGAAAGATGATCAAGCACCATGTGAAGACCAAGCACCTAGTGCAATGGCGGGCTATAGCTTTTGGCCCTTTTATTGATGATGATGGTTTTGGAGGATCCCCCGAATACATTCTAGCCTAGGGGGAGGCTAGCTAGTTTAGTAAGTTATTTTTATTTTTTGCATTTTAGTTTATTTTCCCCGCATGTTAAGTTGGTTTTGCATCCACATCTCCCCTTGTTGGTTTTTCTTGTTCTTCTTTGTGGTTTTTCGCGCTTAAACCCGTTTTACACATTGAGGACAATATGTTGTTCTAGCTTGGGGGAGGGATTTGCATCTTGAATTTGCATTTTAATTAGTTTTGCATGTTAGTTAGTTTAGAAAAACCAAAAAAATTTCAAAATTGTGTTAGTTTTTGCTGAGAAATACTTTGTTTACCCATTTTATCATGGTTTTAATGTCATACCCCTTGCCTTTCCCTATGACAACTTGTTAGCTAATTTTTTTGCATTTTTGACGGAATATTTGTTTTCATGCGGATGTCTTGACATAGTGGCTGGAGGATGAATTTTGAACCTAATAAGCCTGATCTTAACTTTGGCAAGCCACAAAATTGTAAGGTAGAGCTTCCTTAAACCGGTACATCTATACCCGATTTCACTTAGGTGAGTGGTAGGTCTCCTTATGGTGTGTGTTATGTCAATAACGCACAAGTATGGTTTTAATTTTATCTCGAAAGCGTTGAATTCATATTATTGTAATTAGCTATGAAGCCATTCACATTGATTTATACCCATGTTTTGACCCCATTTCACATTATACTTCACATTTTATCTAGCTACATATACATTGCCTACCTTGTTAAGCTAGTAACTTTTACATGTGTGTTGGGAGCTCATTTGAGAAACACTTCAAATATTTTAATCAATGTGAGATTGGTTATGAAATAAAAGAGAAAAAAAAATCATTGAAAAAAATGACTACATACATTAGAAAAGATGCAAGGAAAAAAAGAAAAAAAAAAAAGAAAAAAATGAGATCAAAAGAAGCATATCATGAAAATGGAAAAAAGAGGAGAAGAAAAGATCAAGTAAATCCCATGTTTTATTCAAATCATATTGGGGAGTTAACTTATGTTTTGAAATGAAAAGAGGTTAAAAGCAAATGATTGACTTCGAAATTTTGGGTGAACTCGGGATTGAGCATCCGTACACAATGGTTAGTTGTTAGCTCAACTCAGCTCCACTTACCATAATGTATTTGTTCTCTTCCTTACCCATCACATATATGCCTTCTTCTACCTTTGGCTTGTTGTTTTTCATGCTTACATTCTTGATTGCTTTAGCTTGTGGATTTGAAATGACTACCATATTAGATTGCGGGCACACTCTCATGAGTCGAGGATAGGTGAGTGCTACTCAGATAGAAATGTCCTTATACATATAACCGAGTTTGAGTGCATCGAGAGAGTCCAAAGTTTAAGAGATCGTGCAAGAGCTTAAAGGTTTATTTGAAATCATCCATGCTACGCCATCGTGTAAATATTATCCATGTTTTATGCATTATTCCTATGCCCATGTTGCTTCGGGATTTAAATCATTTAAGCTTGATAGTTTTTTTTAGGATTGTGCATAAATGGGTATTGAGTTAGTCTTGTTTGCTTGTTTGGGACAAACAAGGGTTTAGCTTGGGGGAATTTGATGAGTCAAAAATTTATATGATTTTACCCCTTATTTTAGCTCGGTTTCACATGATAATTGCATTTTTACTAATGTTTTATGAGCTAATTCCGTATTCTAGGTGCCTTGCTTGTATTCTAACGTGTTTTGTAGGAAATTAAACTTTTTCCTAAATTTTAGCAAGCTTCCGAAGATCACGAGGCTAAAAGAAGTAAGACAAAACCATGCAAGGGTATTTTGGGAATAAAAAGAATTCCCGAGCAAAAAGGAAATCAAGTCGGGTAAATGGATATTCAAGTGAAGCTCCTAAATAAATGTAGAGCAAATCATAGGATGCTAAATCCTCATCTCAAGAGCATAGACGAGGCATCCAAGTGATTAAGAGATGGATTAAAGAGTTGGCATAGGATTCCCTATGCCAATTAATGGTATTTAACTCAAATCCCGACGACCGCGATCGGGGTGAGGTGTCCCGATGACCCCTTATTTAAGTCATTTACGTTTCTTTTCCACCTCCTATATAAAAGAGGTAGCACCCGACCTTATGATGTATATTATTCCTTGGAATTTGATCCTTTTCTCTTAGCATTTTCTCCATCTTATTTTCTTTACACATTTTGTATTACATTTTGGTTTTAGTTGTAATTCAATTCAATCATTTCTTTATCCTTAAACTATTTATATTTGTAATTCTATAATAAAAGTTCTTTTGGTTTGTTGTTCTTCATATTCCAGTTCTACACTTTCATTTCGGTGATTCTATTTAGCTATTGTTTTACTTATGTTGTTTGCATTATAGTTTTACATATTGTTTTCATGTTCATTTTAGCATTTACGTTTGTTATCATTTTCACTTTTAGTATGAGTAGTTAAATCTTCGTAGTCTAGGGATTAGGGGAACCTTGCACAATTGGTAAATAAACAAGTTGTTAAATTAGTTGTTATCTCATCATCTCTATCACATGTTTTCTTTGTAATGTTAGTCTTATATTATTGGCCACAATCCTTGACTAAATCCGTTAAATTCATATCTATAAGTTGAGAGGCACGGAAATGAATTAGACTAAGCAAGTGTAGTAGAACGACCTAGTTCGGCGAGAGCGTCTGGGACCCCGTCTATGGTTTGACACTTATATCGAGAGGTGGGTGTCTTTAGACCTAGATGATAGGCTTTGCTTATAACTTACTAGTTCAATATCTATATAAATCCTAATTTTCATGTGTGAACCGAACCCCCTAGACATCTTTTACATTATTGTTTTCATCCTTATTTTACTTTGCATAATCGTCCAATCAACATACCAAATTCGTGACCGACTTAGATAGAATTCAATCCATGACAACTTTTTAGTAACTCCCGTCTCCTTGTGTTCGACACCTATTACTACATTCATTTGTTATTAGGGTATTTATATTTGCATAGGTGTTGCGATAGCCTGTGTCAAATTTTGGCTAATGACGCGTGACCTTACTTTAAATGTTAACACCATCCAAAAAGACCAAAGACTTGCCTTGCACACCATTTATGATCATTTTGCTAGGCAAGGTGTCATTCCACCCGAGGGCCCTCACCCTACATTCTTTACTTGGCCCGAGGGTGGGTATCCGTCTTCTTCTCATGTTTCTGCAGGTACTTATCTACCCGGTCCGGATTTTTGTGGTTCGGATTATGGGGTGGAAGCTTTTAATGGAGGATATGGTGGTCATGATGGTTATGGTGGATATAGTGGTGATGGTCGCTATGAAGGGAGGTATAGTGAGAGGGATGTCTATGGGTATGATCACCTTTTCCAAGGTGGTGCTCCTAGTGGTTAGAGTCCAAGTGATGGTGCGTCGAGATCGGGAGGTGATCAAGCACCATGTGAAGACCAAGCACCTAGTGCAATAGCGGGCTATAGATTTTGGCCCTTTTCTTGATGATGATGGTTTTGGAGGATTCCCCGAATACATTCTAGCATGGGGAAGGCTAGCTAGTTTAGTGAGTTATTTATATTTTGCATTTTAGTTTATTTTTCCCATATGTTAGTTTAGTTTTGCATGTTAGTTAGTTTAGAAAAACCGAAATTTTTTCAAAATTGTGTTAGTTTTTTATGAGAAATACTTTGTTTACCCATTTTATCATGGTTTTTATGCTCATACCCCATGCCTTTCCCTATGACAACTTGTTAGGTAATGGTTTTTGCATTTTTGACGGAATATTTGCTTTCTTGGGGATGTCTTGACATAGTGGGTGGAGGATTGATAAGTACTTTATTTATACATTTTTACACCCTATGTTAGCTTGATTTTACATGTTAAATTGCACTTATCAA
>VHZZ01005992.1:21651-35580 GCA_009801015.1 Silene noctiflora
TGATGAGTCATATTTATATATACATTTATGCCTCCCTTTAACTGCCTTTTGTACGGATTTCGTGCTAGAATATGTCTTTTATATGCCATTATGTTTGAATATTGTTACTACCGCTATTTGGTGTTTAATGCAGGAATAATGCATTTGTGGAGCAAAATAATGAAATGAAGCATCGCGGAATGGCATAAAGGAATACACGAAGCATGGCACGGATATCTAGAGGAAGAGAAGAGAAGATAAGACGAAGAAGTGTCAAAAAGATGAACTTCAGATTACTAATGTCTAATTTGAAGAGCCATAATTTGAGTTCTACAAATAATAATCAAGTGATTCATATTTGAGGTGAAAGCTTATCCTGTTAGCTTTCCAAAGCCACCAAAAATGCTTGATTTGACCAAGTAACGAACAAATGGTGACCGTTTGAAGTTCAGTGCGCGTTGCAGGAAGATGCTGAGAAGAGTATACTCGATCGAGTCCACCAAAACTCGATCGAGTATCCACATGCAATTGAGCATTTTGAAAATGTCGAGAGTTGGGGATGTTGAGAAGTGCATACTCGATCGAGTCCACCACAAACTCGATCGAGTATCCACCGAGAGTCCGACTTCAACGAAGACTTTCCTTATTAGATTTATTTCATGCTATATATACCAAACTCGAAACCTATGTTTTGGGAACGTCTTATTACCCTAGTTTCGGTAGTTTTACAATAATTCTCTCAAATAAACTCTTAGGTTATATTTATTACGCATTGCTTTGGATCTCTATTCGTCAATTACGGTATTGTTAATCTTTCTTAAGTTGTTATCAATTCAAGTTCTATTCCAAGCAATTGCTTCTTTGTTCATTATTTTTATGTCTTTAAGTATGTCTTCCATTCATCTTATTGTTGTTAGATTCGTTAGTATGTGTAGCTAATTTATTAATCTGGGGTGAAAAGGGATCTAGGATGTTAGAAAGGGACTAATTAATGAATTTATTGTTAAATTGCGTTAAATTGTTGTTCAATTGTTGCTTTAATCCTAATTAATTGATTACTGACCAAAGTTAATTGATTAGTCTCGCATACTAGGATTTCTACCGACCGGATTAAGACTAGTAAAGGCTACAACAATTGAATAGACCTAGTTTAATGATAGCAACCGCATGTTAGACTAGATCTAAAGTTCATAATTGGATCGATCGACCTTATGACCTTAAACAGTTAAATTGCTCAATCAATGAATTAAATCTACCCTGAATAACTGCSTAGTGAACTTGATCCCTAGACTCTTTAAATTTTATTATTTACGACTCTTTAATTCACTTGCAATTTAGTTAGTAGAAACCAAACAAACTCTTCAATCAACTAGTTACCTTTAGACAAATTAATCAGTTAACAGATAAAACAACCGCCTCCCTGTGGATTCGACCCTGACTTATCAATATCTATTTTTTTAGTATAATTTAGGTTTACTTTGATATAGGTGATACGACTTTAACCTTGTCAAGCAATTCACATGAAAAACAGGGTGGCACTTCATCCAGGCAGGGCGATCGAGTTTGTATGCCACTTCCCCAATCCGCTTGATCAATTGGATGGGGCCTTCATACTTCCCCACCTGTCGCTTGTCTCATCCCAGGAGAAATCTCATCTGCTCCTTGTTCAACTTCACCATGACCATGTCACCAACATTGAATTAACGGGGCCTCTGGTTCTCATCTGCCCACTTCTTCATACGGCGGGATGCTTTCTCCAGCTAAGCTCGGGCAATCTCTGCATTCACGTTCCATTCTTTGGCAAACTCATGTGCTTTCTTTGTGCGGCCTGCGTAGGTATCTGCAACAGTGGAAGGCAGCAACGGTATCTGACCTGTAACAAGCTCAAAAGGGCTCTTGTTGGAAGAGGAGCTTGTTTGAGTGTTAAAACAAAACTGGGCAACATCAAGGAGTCTCACCCACTCCATTTGAGTTGCACCCACAAAGTGTCGCAACTCGCAGGTATTCTTCTAACATGCTATTGAAGCGTTCTGTCTGGCCATCCGTCTGGGGATGATAGCTGGAGGACATCTGGAGATTCGACCCAGGCAGCTTGAACAACTCTCCCCATAATAATCCCGTGAAGCGCGAATCGCGGTCACTGATTATACTTTGAGGTAGTCCCCAATACTTCACAACATGCCTGAAAAACATTGTAGCTGTTTCCTCGGCACTACAAGCTTTAGGTAAGGAAATGAAAGTGGCATACTTCGAGAATCGATCCACAATGACAAGGATCACACTTAGTTCCCCTACCTGTGGTAACCCGGAGATGAAATCCATCGAGATACTTTCCCATGGTCGTGTCGATATTGGCAATGGATTCAGCACCCCTCCTGGTTTCTGTTTCTCTCCCTTGTCTTATTGGCAAATGAGACAAGTCTTTGTGTACTCCATCAAATCATCCTTCATCTGTGGCCAATAGTAACTCCTCTTCAATAGGCATAAGGTTCTCTTCCATCCCGGATGACCCGCCCATAAGGTATCTTGGCATTCTTTTAGGAGGATCCTCCTCAGTCCTGCCACTTTCGGAACAAAGATACGATGTCCCTTCGTGAATAGGAGCCCATCTTCCATCCATAACTTGCGCATTTTCCCTTCGATAGCTAGTTGTTTCAGATTCCTCGCCGTGGGGTCTTGGTCGAGGTGTTCTTTCGCCTTAGCTCGAATATCTGTGGCCACAGTGGCGGTGGACAGATGAACAATCACATGCAGTGCAGATAGATCGCACCTACGGCTTAGGGTATCAGCGACCCGATTGGCCGCTCCTGAACGGTAAACGAATTCCACATCAAACTCCGCCAACAATTCTTGCCATCTAGCTTGTCAACTATTTACCTTGGGTTGAGTTAAGAAATGTGATGCTGCGGTGTTGTCAGTCTTGACAACGAACTTTGACCCCAAGAGATAGTGTCTCCATCCCCGAAGGCAGTGAACAATAGCTAGGAGCTCCTTCTCTTGGACAACAAAACGAGTCTCGGCCCCATTCAACTTTCTGCTCTCAAAGGCCATTGGGTGACCCCCTTGAAGTAGCACCCCTCCAAGGGCATAATCCGATGCATCTCTCTAGACTTCAAAGGGTTTCATGATATATGGCAGCGCCAATACCGGTTCTTGTACCATCATTTCTTTGAGCCTCTCAAAGGCCCTTCTCCTATCGATAGACCACTCCCACTTCACGCCCTTCTTCAGCAAATCGGTAAAGGGTGCGTCTATTTTTGAGTACTCTCGTATGAATCTCCGATAGTATAGTTCGCTAGCCCCAAGAAAGAACGAAGCTCGGACACGTTTCTTAGGGTGCCCCACTCCTTGATCACTGTGATCTTCTTCGGGTCCATTCTCAATCTTCCCTTCCCGACAATATACCCAAGGAAATTGACTTCGGGTTGGGCGAATTCACATTTTTCTCTTTTGACAAATAAGTGGTTGTCCCGGAGTTTCACGAACACAAGCTTTAAGTGTTCTACGTGTTCGGCCAAAGAGCGGCTATACACCACAATATCATCCAGGTACACTACCACGAACTTGTCCAAGTATTCGTGAAACACGTTATTCTTCAAGATGCATAACGTTGCTGGAGCGTTGGTCAAGCCAAAAGGCATAACCAACCATTCAAAGGACCCATATCTCGTCACACAAGCTGTCTTTGGCTCATCTCCTTCGGCANCTGGAGCGTTGGTCAAGCCAAAAGGCATAACCAACCATTCAAAGGACCCATATCTCGTCACACAAGCTGTCTTTGGCTCATCTCCTTCGGCAATTTGAACTTGATGATAACTAAATCTCAGATCTAACTTGATGAAGTACACAACACTTTGTAAATGATCAAACAAGTCGGCTACAAAGGGGATAGGGTAGCGATTTCTCACTATTAGTTTGTTCAATGCCCGATAGTCGATACACAATCTCAGACTACCGTCATGCTTCTTCTGGAAAGAGTACTGGGGCTCCAAATGGAGCTTTAGAAGGTCGGATGGAACCTGAGCGGAGTAGATCATCTAGCTGCCTTCGAAGTTCTGCTAACTCTGGGGGTGCCATCCTATAAGGTCCTCGGGCGGGAGGTCGTGTTCCTGGGAGTAACTCGATCTAATGATCTACCGAGCGACGGGGCGACAATTTCACGGGTAGTTGATCAGGCATCAAGTCCTTGTTATCCTCTAACACTTTCTTCACTTGTGGTTCTAACATCCCTTCAGTGGAGGTGTAGTCTTTCATAGATACGGTACACAAGTAAGTCGGCTCACCCTTCTGAAGTCCTCTTTTTAATTGCATCGCCGAGAGAAGAGGTCCCTTCTTCTTGCGATCTCCTTCAACGGCCTTTATCAAGCAAGGTTTCGATCCGACCATCATAAGGGAGCCATTATGAGGTGCCAAGAAGATCGGTGTTCACTTTAGAAAATCCATCCCGAGAACGATCTTGAAGTCATCCATTGGTACACAAGTGAAGTCCAGATTTCCACTCCATTCCCCCATCTTGATCGCTACATCTTTGGCTACGCCATGAATTGGCTTAGCACTGGAGTTGACAACTTTCATGATGCCTCCTTCTCGGTTTAACGTCATCCCCAGACGCTTCGCCTCATCTGGGGTGGCGAAATTTTGGGTGGCTCCCGTGTCTATCATGACATGAGTGCAGATCCCGTTGATTCTCACTTCCACATAAATGAACTAAGTGGATTTGGATTTAGGATGGTCATTGTCTTTTCCCATCGAATACATCATATGTACCGCTCCCATACGCGCCACTTCTCCCTGTTCACTGGACTCCTCATCATCGGCCATGTCCGCTTCATGGTCCGTCCCCTCGGGATTTGGTTCAACAGAAATCTTAGACAAATTCTTTTTCAGGGCGTTGAAGTCCCCTTGGTGTGGACACTCGGACATTCGATGTGGTCCTTTACATAAGAAACAGGCAAATGGCTTCCTAGCGGTAGACGCTTCTGACGTGCTCCCCTTCGAGGAGGTTGGGGTGGAATTAGCTTGCCCCCACCTTCGATTATCTCCTCCTGGACGGAATCGGCTGTTTCCCGTAGGAAGAGTTTTGGCTTGGGAAGTGTTCTCTCCAAATCTGGGGTTGCCTCCGCTCGCTGCGGGAAATCTCTTCTTTTGAGCGGTTTCGCGCTCGGTGCAGTAATCGACCAGTCTCTCAGCTGCGGTCATTGCGGTAGAGAGGGACTCAAGTCTTTGTTGCATGATCTCTCATTGAGCCCCTTCCTTTAAACCATCGATAAACTGGAACACGCGATCCTTCTCGGTCATATTGGTAATCTACAACATACACATCAAGTAGGCTTTTACGTACTCTCGGATGGAACCTGTATGCTTCAAGCTCTTTAGTTTTCTTCAAGCTAAGAAGTCGGCGTTCTCCGGGTAGAATTGCTCCTTGAAGTGTCATTTGAAGTCGTCCCACGACTCCAAAACCATGGTCCCTGCCTCAATCTCGGCATATTTAGAGCGCCACCATTGTTTAGAATCTTCGATCAGATACATACTCGCAGTAGTGACTTTCAATGTCTCATCGAGCGCACTCGCCTAGAAGAATTGTTCTATGTCGAAGAGGAAGTTATCAACTTCTTTCGAGTCTCTCGCCCCACTATACTTGTGAGGTGCCGGCGGCTTCACTTTAGGAGTTCCCGCAAAATTCCCGTATGCGGCTAGTTTCATCAAGGTATTACACATATTCTCGAGCAGTCCCAGTCTCTCGTGGACGTAGCCCATCTCTTCCGCGAACTCACGCGGGATCATTGCCTCTACGGCTTTAAAGCGAGCCTCATGCCCCTTTACTGTCTCGGTTACGGCTCAAAGCGAGCCTCATGCCCCCTTACCGTCTCATCTACGGCTTGATGAGTCCTCTCGAGACTCACCACGAGTTCTTCCAACGAAGGAATTTTCTCTTCGAACAATTTCTCTAGGGCCGACACCCTSGCCCTAGTTTCTCCTTTGGTTCCCATTGCTTCTACAGTCTTTCCCACCATCGTAAACAGCAGCCCGTCATGGAGACCGGGCTCTGATACCAAATGTCACGGTCCGGTACGTTGAGCCAGAATGTAACGCGTACTCATGTCTAAACTCACGACAAGAATGCAAGCGAGAGCGTCAAACACTAGTGAGGGATTGCGCACTAGTGCATTCGTAATCGGTCTCAGTTTGCGTGTGTCGGGATCCTAGTCTCAATCATCAACGGTCGACACACACAAGCTCGTTAGTAAGAATGAAAGCAACAATGCATTAGAATGCAAGCAACGAGTAAATAAGAAAGCTTTTGGATGRGAAGCAGATTGATTGACTARTACCTCCTATAGAGGCAAATTTGATATTTCTAATCTTGTAGCATGAAACATTGATTGTGCAGAATAGCGATACGTTTTCTAAACGCTTAAAAACGTATCTTAAACTAAACGACTACCTCCAAGATTCGACACGCAGGAAGTAATCTTGGAGTACTACATGAACATAAAAAAACGGAAATGAAAATACATAAGTGAATAATAAAATCTAAGGGTTCGAAGTGAATGGGGCACGCGCGCAATTTTTAGGATTCTAAGGCTAGAATTGCGGCTAACATGCGGCTCCTTACACATAGGTAGTTATAGTTATGTGCACGGGACGTATCATGTATGTCGTGATATCATATGATGTTGCAACCGTGTTTGGATACGCCTTTTTTTTTCGTTCCTATTGCTGGTGTTCTGTTGCTTGTGGTGCTAACGTCTCTGTTGGAGGTTAAGACTATGTTTACAATGATGATTATGCGAATAAAGCTAGATTATTAATTAGAATGTTAATATTCGAAACTTTAAGTTAGATTAAAAAAAGAATAACATGAACAAACAATAATAGTTAAGAAGCAACAATTATATTATTAATTGAAACCATACGATTACAAGTACATGGCCGTCATCGTTATTATTTAATTTACCTTTAATAAGTGATAAAATCAGCTAGACATACTTTTATTAGAAGGCTAGCATGGGAGCATAGATAGGACGAGCGGCCATGATATATATTATTTAGATAGTTCAATAGATTTATGGCATTCTCAGAGCAAAACTTGCTCCAACAGTAGCCACGTTTGTGACCTTGTCATTGATAGTCGCTTCAGCGGTAGTCTTTGTATTTGCGTTAGGGGCAACACTTCGATCGCCACTATTATCAAGATTCATCTGAATTTCTTGGTGAGTCAGGCGATCAATATCAAATTTAAAACCAGTTAGGACACATACCTGCAAAATATTATTATACATATGTTAATATACAAAAGGAAAAAGGAAGGTGATATTGAATGCTCTTGGGGAAATGGATAATGCTCACATGGACGAAGCTAGGATTCGATTATAGGAGGGGACGGTTTTCATCATCTATGTCTAGACTTAATTTATCATAAATGTCACACTTTTATTTTAGTATCTTATAAAACGGTCTTATAATTAAAGATGCTACTAAAATCGTAAAAGTTACCTTGATGGCAAAATTGTCCACGGAAAAGACAAACATATTCAATTATAAAAATAATATGTAACAACTGCGATTTTTAACTTAATGGATAATTTGTTAAAATCGCTACTTTTATAATTTCTTATACTTTTATGTAGAATTTCATTTTTAATTTTGTTACGTCGAAACCACATTTTAACACAAATATAGTAGAGATTTGGATTTTAAGAAATTTGAGCAAGGCTCGACTCAATTAGTAATGGGTCAAGCCTAGTAATACTTGGGCCATGTGTTAGTTCTTATTTTGTGAAATAAACCTTCATTCTTTGTCTTCCTCACAAAGAGCCCAACACACCTTTGCTTCTCTCTCCCTTAACCTCCATTAACCCATCTTTTAGATCTAGACTTAAAACTTGCATAACTCTTTTATCGCTCAACCAGATCGTCTCATCTTCGCACCAAGCTTCATTTTTTCTTGTTCTCCACCCTTTAAAGTAAGTAAGTTTTACTTTTTCTAAATTTTCTAAAATTCCATCCTTTTTATGTTAGACCTCATAGCCACTTTGTCATATTTTTATGTTTAGAGAAGGACTACTACTTTTAGAACATGATTTAGAGGATTAGAAGCTTAACCAAAGTTAACAGTAGGTTACTCGATATTATATTTTTGGTGTAGTTATTTGCATTAGATTAGAATTTTGTATAAATAAGATGAGTTTCTTTATGTTGAAATTATCTTCTTAATTATTGTTTATGGAAATTGGGTGATACGTGAGATTTTGATGATAATGGATGTTGTATTTTAGTTTAATTCAATGAAAAATTCATAATTTTGTATTCAACCATGTTAGTGGTGAGATGTTTGGTAAAGTTGGTTTGTTATGAAATTGATGATGCCTTAGAATGTGTTTAGATATCGTTCACGTCTCCATTGTTATTTGATGTTGAACATTGTTGAGTTTTCAAGAGATTTCACCTTTATTGACTAAGGTAAAAGATGAAGATCTATTTGTGTGACCGTGCGACGCCGACGGGTGAAATTTTAAACGGTCGGGTAAAACTTTTCCTGCACTGTTGCGTTTTACTAAAATGGTCATATCTCCCTCCTTTCTTGCTTGTTTTAGGCATGTAACATACCGTCGGAGTTGTAAGAAGATATTTTATCACCTCCAATTAGAATAACCTCATTTGCATGTCTAGAACTCAAGTTATGACCATTTAAAGTTGACCCTTGTTGTAGTCGAGTTCAAAACTTGTGGTTTTGAATTGGAGTTTATGTTTCTTGTTGATTTTGCTTCTTAACCATGAGTCTAATGCTTATGTATGGTGTGTTGACACTTGTTTGCCATTGGAACACCTTGCCTATGTCTCATTCACATGTTAAGTGACAATTCTTGGTTGTTTGACTCAAGTGTGACTTTGTGCATAGCGTATTAACTAGACATTCCTTCTTACCTTCTTTTGGACCTTTGGTTACGGTATGTGTGCCATGTTTCCGGATTGAGGTATAATACTTGTGGTTTTAATATAGGGACACTCGGCAGAGTACAATGTACTCGACCGAGTGTCCATCTATGTTGGTCTGTCAGTACACTGGAAGTTGGGGACTCTGACGAGTGCAGAGCACTCGGTCGAGTGGCGTGTACTCGTTCGAGTGCAGTGCACTCGGTCGAGTGTCGCGTACTCGGTCGAGTGTCGTGACCGCAGTCGAGTGTCGCCTACTCGGTCGAGTATCTTGTACTCGACTGAGTGTCCGGTTCGTATTGGGTTTTTAGCCGCAAGTATAAAATATTAGAACGAGAAGTAGTAAATCATTATTTCGCTTTTAAAACAAAACCTAGAAATCTTTTAATGCTCCTCCTTCTAGTTCTTCATTCCGCGGTGCGTCTCTATCGTTTGTTTGGATTTCTACGCATCGTAAGACCGTAATTGTAAGGGTAAGTCTTTAATTGAATCTTTTAGCCTTTAAGATGAAACCCTAATTTCTGATTTGGGGGTTTTAGGGATTGTGTTCCTTATTAGTGTTAATTGATGCGTTATAGGAGGAGACTTCGTAGATGAAGCGTATTGATCTCTTGCTTGTGCCAGATTTGCTTGTTGAGGTAGGGTTTCCCTACTCAATTGACTGTAGAACTGTATGTTGTATAATGTGACGGCTGTGCTATGTATACCGTGATATGATTTTATGATTGTGACGATCTTGTGATGTTTATTGTGATGTGATATTGTTGTTGTTAGTTGGTTGTGGAATTATATGTGATACAATGTGACGGTCTCTGTGATTATTACTGTGATTGATCTATATTGTGATATTGCAGTGGCGACGGTATTGTGATGTGGTTGTGAGTCATTGTGAGAAGTGGTCTCACCCCCATTGTTCGCCCCTTGCGTTCTCTCAGCGTAAGGGGGATGTGCACATTAAGGGACTTGGGTATTATGTGATGGTATTGTTTTGACGATGTTGTGATGGAGTTGTTGGTGGTGGATGTTGGTGTTGGGTGTGTTGAGATTGTGATTTGTGATATTGTTTTTTGAGCCATTGTGAGAGGTGGTCTCGCCCCCATTGTTCGCCTTCTGCGTTCTCTCAGTGCAGGAGGGATGTGCACATTAAGGGACGTGGGTTATTGTGGGTGGTTTAGGTGGTTGGTTGCGGTCTTCCACTGACAAGGCTACATACTTCGGTGTGTAGTCGGTTACTTGTTGCGTGATGTAGTGTGGTGATGGTGGCGGTGTGGTGTTTGTTCTGTTTTGTTTGTATTGTTTACTTTATATAGTTGTTCAGTTGACTGACCCCGTTTAATGTTTTAAAAACTATGGTGATCCATTCGGGGATGGCGAGCAGTTAAGTTAGCATGCATGTAATGACGATGATGGTTGTTGTCTACTCGGCGGGGTTAGTAGGGTGGAGTCTCACGAGTTATATTAGCTTCCGCAGACTGGTTTAGTTATCACTTTGTTTTAGTTAGACTTTTGTACTCTGTTTTAGGGAGGATGTTGTAATCATTTAAATTATATTTATATTAATAATGTTTCATTATGGTTACTATGATGTTAACTGCCTCGGGAAACCGAGATGGTAGCATCCTTGTATTCGGAGGTAGTCTTTTGTAAGGTGCCTCTGAGTATGGGGGTGTTACATGAGGTTACTCTTTAGCCCTTCTTCGGACCTTTGGTTATGGTATGTGTGTCATGTTTCCGATAAGGGTTACCCAACCTTTGGTTATGGTATGTGTGCCATGTATCGAGTCTTGGATGTGAAACGTTTATCACATGTCAAATTGGAAAATGTTTATCAGGAGAGTCTGGATTCTGGTTTAGACTAGAATCGTTTAATTATCGTCGTCCTACTAAGAGGATTGGGTCTTGTCTTTTACTTGATGCTTTGTACGTATCATTCACTGCGAGAATCGAGTCCTTGGTTGAACGGATGGTATATTCGGTTTGCATATTTGTCTTAAGTCGTATTTCATGTGATTATCAATGAATAAACTCACACACTTTATATTTATCATTTTTTTTACATGTTAAGTTATCTAATAATTTGATTGTACTGTATTATGTTGAAAGTGTTCTTAATTATGTGTTCTGATGTAATATGGCTGGAAGAACCATAAGTTACTTTCCACTGACTACGATATTCATGTTTCATGAATGACAGGTAAAAGTTGGTGCTACTTGTGGTGAAAACTTGTGTGAGATAGCGAGCGTCAATAATATTCGATGATTACCTTACGATTAGCTTAGACTCACCTTCGAGACTTGTTTTGTTTGTGGGATATGCCTTGATAGCTAAAAACTTTATTTCGACTATACTTATATTACTTATACTGTTGTTTGAACTTGTTTATGGTGACTCCGCGTGCTTTATCAAAACATTTTTAAAAACCCATGTTTTTCCGCTGCATGTGTTGTCTTTTACTTATCGTTATAATGCGGGGATTCACAGTCGATTCTAGAAATACTATGAAAATATTTACCAACTAAATTATAAGTTTGGATAAAAATAAGTGTAGATAATAATCTATAAATTATAAAAGGTTAAGGAATGGATCTTAGTCAAAATAAAGAAATTATATCCTTTAAGTGGCAAACAAACCCCTTCACCAACTGCAAATGAATACCCGAGATTTTAAGTCATATATCTATATAAAATTGAAATTAGAAAACTGAAATTAGGAGAGAGAAAAAAAATAATAGTTATAAATCTATTAGGGCTAGTACTTTCGACCCATTAGGAGTCCATCATTCACCGCTATAAATCCTTATATTCAACCAACGCCGTAGACTTTTTGTTCATCTACTCAAATCCTAAAAGCAAAACCCCTAATCAGCCAAAGCCCATCATGTAAGTATTTCAAGTCTCTTTTATTCTTATTTTGCTTATGATGAGATTTTTCTAAAAGTTAATGAAGAGACGCTAATTATTTCCAAGCCTAACTTATTCATATAAAATTTCGCAGCCATATTCCTTCACTAGGTAAATTATTTGTGAACCTATCAATTTTAATCCGCAAATCTTTTAACTTTATAAAGATTTAACGTATAACATAAATTACGAATTGAAATAGAGTTCAGTATTTTTCACACATTAGTTTATGTAAGTTGAGAACATGGAATTAACTTAAAACGATTTATTAAAAGTCTTTAATGGTGTGATACTTTTTATGCAACGAAATCCCTCGGTATGTAGAAATTGGTCTAAAATCTAAGATAAATTGAGAATTTGTTAAAATGTCATTAGATAAAGGCTGTATTTAAGAGTCTTATTGGGGAGCCGTGTTATATATACATGTTAATGGTATGATTGCTCCTAGATGTGGTTGCTTGTACGGGAATGGGCGAACAGGAGACGAACTTCATTTGGTAGCTGCCTAGATTATAGCTAGACTCGGCCTTTAGCCATCTTTAGTTATTCATTTGTATCAGTAGATTCGACTTCCGCGGTAAAAGATGTAAATTAATTTGATTAAGTTGTAATTCTTGTAATTAATAATTAGTAAAATATTGTATAATTATTCAATTTGGTATTGCTACCACGACTCGCCGTAATGACAACACCTTTATTTGTTTGGGAAGGACTAGTTAAGGATTCTTGATAAATATTGGTGTTACATGGACAACCACCCATCACCCCTTTTCTACCAATGTAGTCAATTTGATGATCTTTCATTTATCACTATTTTTATATCGGATAATGATACGGCATCACCCTTTTACATACACCCCTTATTATTGGGACCCCCACTTATTGCATGTGGTATACTCATTAATATTGGGTTCTTCATAAGGGATCCATGTGAGAGGGTGGCGCCGAAATTGAGCGTCACCCGATGACGCTAACTCATTATCCTTAACCTTATCTATTATTTCCATCAATATATTCCCTTATTTTTCATCTTAACAACTGCCGGGGTCTGTTATTATCATTCGTCAAATAAAAAATGTGAAATAATAAATAAACTTTAGTAAGAAAGACTAATATGGTACCTTGTTCAGAGACACGTTGGTGTCAGCGGGAGCATCCCAAGCCAAAACCCATGAACACTCCTGATTTGAGGCATTATAACCATCATACACCACCATTCCCTTGGACCCAAAACCGTCACGCCTTAAGTGATCAAACAATACGAAACTATCGCCTCCAATAACACTGGGAAAACTTCCACTGCTGGGAACTCCAGCCCAAGAAAAGGAACGATTGAGTCTCATTGAAGGCATTGTTACATTACGAATTGTGACTGTTGCTCCATTTTGTGGTTTCAATAAAACAACAGCCTTATACTCTTCCGCCTTTTGCATTTTCATTGAAGCCATCCTTTATTCTAGACACAATATTTATCGTAACCTAGGTAGACTCGGAATATGATAATTTCAAAAATAAGGAAAACACAAGATAAAAACAAGACTCAATATACAAAATTAGGAAATACTTGTTTTCTACCAGTTTAGAAAATGCATGGGTCGTTATACTATGCATTATCATTAGATATATGAGCATATAAATGAGCGTGATTAAGTGTTCAATGGCGTGACAATTAATTATATTATTAGTATTAGTATTAGGTGAGTCATATACTAATTATTGTAATTTTGGGATGTTCAGATTAGAAATTTATAATTTGTTCTTTTTGTTTGTTCATTTTGTATAAGTAATATTTATGCAAAGCAATTGTATAGTTTATGGTTTTGTATTAAATTTAGAATAACTGAAAAGATAAGAAAATAATTAAAAAAGAGACTAATCCCCTATCTACTAAAAGAATAGGTGAGCTCACATATTTTCCCTCCAAAAAACATCTTTTTAAATAAAAAAGATATTGATAATTTAATTGTATTCACTAAATAAGTAATTTAATAATTATAATGTATTTCGTTATATAATTCCTGTCATTAAAATTAACCTTTTAATCAAATTATATAATTTATCACTAAACACTAAATTATACACCGTAATATTTTAATTAAAGTATAAATAAT
>VHZZ01005993.1:37295-61104 GCA_009801015.1 Silene noctiflora
TTCTATTAAGAGTAAAGAGGAAAAGAAAGCCCAAAGCCCGTGTAAAGTAGTCCCCTGCCGGTCGACCGGCTGCCGGCAGCGAGACTTTGTCATTTTGATGCTTGAAAATACCAGCTGCGTGCCCCTGCCGGTTGACCGGCTGCCGGCCCCCCGACTGGGGACACGGGTTCTTCACCATTTCTTCACAAATCTTCATTAAAAGTGTCCCTATGCCAGCTGACCGGCTGCCGGTTGGCATGCCGGCAGCGAGACTTTGCTTCAATTTGGCCTGAATTTTAACTTGGGAAATTGAGCTGTGATCCCCTGCCGGTGGACCGGATGYCGGCCTCCCGGCTGGGGGATCTCCCTTCCTAAATTCCTTCATTTTCTTCCTTTTGCTGTCCTCTGCCGGTTGGCCGGCTGCCGGCCTCCCGGCTGGGGATCACTGCAGCTCTTTTTCCACTTCTTCTTTCCTCACTCCTTCCAAAACCGCTTCACTTGCTCCCAATTTCTCGTTCTCGCCTCGATCCCTGCAAGACGCGATAAAACTCGTAGAAAGGGGGAAATATGGGACACAAAAGCAAGTAAAGGGGCGGGAGACCGCATCAAAACGAGTCAAAAAGGTAAGGGAACACGACTAAATATATCTATATCAGTGAGGCGGTTGGGAGACCGTCTCACGCTCGGGTCGCCTCTCGGAACTTCCCACTCTGAGGGTGATGTGCACATTAATGGCTTGAGTTATGGAGGAACACGTGAGGCTGTGACTTTCGGATTTGTCTATCAGGTAGGGTTTCCTTACTTAGTTGATCGTAGAATAATGTGTATTGCAATGTGACGATCTATGTGATTATTTATGACTGTATTATATGGATGTGGTGCTGTTGTGGTGGAGATTGGGTGGTTGATGTTGATTGTGAGCCATTGCGATAAATGGTCTCACCCCCATTGTTCGCCTCTTGCGGGTCTCGACGCAAGGGGGATGTGCACATTAAGGGGCTTGGGTTCGCTCATGCGTTGAGCGGGGCTTAGGTGGTACGGCTGCGGTCCCCAATGGCGGCGAGGATTACCTGTTGCGATGGATAATATGGCAGGGCTACACACCTCGGTGTGTAGGCAATTACTGGTTACTATGGAGTTGGAGGTGGTAGTTGTGGTCACATTTGATGTTTATGTTTATGTTGTATGGTTGGATGACCCCGTTTTATGTTTTCAAAACTATGGTGATCCATTCGGGGATGGTGAGCAGTTGGTTTAGCAGGTGATGATGCTTACTATAGTTGATGATGCTGCGGGGATTGGCAGGGTTGAGTCATCATAATTGTTTAGAAGTTTAGCTTCCGCCTGTTGTGTCTTTACATTCTTTATCACAGTTTTTGGAACTTGGCTTTGTATTGGCATTTTGGAGTTGTAATCGTTTTAATAAGTTAAACTTTATATTATGTTTCATTATGGTTCCTATGATGTTTACTACCTCGGGTAACCGAGATGGTAACATCCTCATATCCTAAGGTAGTCCTTGGTAAGGTGTCTCGGGGTATGGGGGTGTTACATGTTTTGCATATCATATCATATGTGACGGTGGGGAATGTTGGAGGTTGTAGTGGTGATGTGGTTATGATAGATGAATGTTATGGAGACGTAAGACGGGCGAGAGACCGTCTTACGCTTAAGTCGCCTCTTGGAGCTTACCATTCCAAGAGGGACGTGCCCGTAAATGACTTGAGTACGGAGGGACTCGTGTGGTGTCATGACGCCTGTTAGGGGATTCGGTTAGCGCCCGGACCCTGGTACCACGGGTGTGTCCCGAGTGCTTGTTTTACGGACTGCGGTCCGACTGTTTGGTGGACGGTGTTGCGGTGTCGTCACCTGGTTTTGGGTACTGTGGGTGTGTCCCTGGTACCGGTGTGTTGGTTGCGAAGTGGTAGTGGTTGGAGACTTGTGATTGTGCATTCATATTTTGCATTTCATATTCATGCCTATTATCTTTCGTGATTAATTGTATTATTGAAACTGACCGTGTGTGGCTATGTGTAAAATGTCACCTATTTCCAGGGTGGCATGTGTTGATCCATCTGATATTTCCGATCATATGGGGAGAAGTTTGAGTTCAGGTTTGTATTTGATATCTGGCGGGAGACGGGACGAGCCACGAGCTTTGGTGATCACCGTGTCGAGTGTACTTTCTTTAGAAATGTTGTAGTAGTCATGACTTGTATTATTTATCCATTTATTAATCGTGTTTTAACCATCAAACATTTCATTTATACAAAGTGTTTCTTATTCGTACTTCCGATTTCACTGCCTCGGAAAACTGAGATGATGACATATCCCTATTACATGTATCTTATGTTTATCTTAGCTACTTGTGGTTTATAGAGGAGATTGATAGGGGATGTTGGTTGGTGATGTTGGATTTTTGAGGAGACGTAAGATGGGTCGGGAGACCATCTTACGCTTAGGTCGTCTCTTGGAGTTTCCCACTCCAAGAGGGACGTGCACGTTAATGGCTTGAGTACGGAGGGACTCGTGTGGTGTCACAACGTCTGGCAGGGGTCCGGTTAGCACCTGGGGCTAGTACCACGAGTGTGTCCCCAGTAACTTGTTACAGACTGCGGTCCGGATGTTAGGTGATGGTGTTGCGATGCCGTCACCGGGTTTTACATGGAGGACATGTAGAGTTTGGAGGACGTGTACTTTCATACATCATAATTACATATCATATTCTATTTAGCATTATATTACACATTTATATGGTATAGTATGCATTTATATTATTGAAGCTGACCAAAGTGTTTTCAAAATATCTGTGGTGAACCATATGCTGATTTCCGATCACATAGGGAGTATTGCCAATTTGACAGGTAGCATGTGCATACATTTGCTTGGAAGCTTGGGAACGATCCTCTCTTTAGCATGCCGCCATCTTTTGTTTATCTTAACCCTTTGACATTATTAGACTCCACCTTATTTTATCCGGGTTTGTATAATTGGGGTCGTGTTTGGATCCCTAAACATGTAATCACTTAAGTTAACTTATTTAATGTTAAACTTATTTATTTAATTTGCTTCTATCTCGATTGTTCACACTACAACATTAGGAAACCAAGTGTGTAGCACCCTCATTGAGTAGGATGACCTTAAGGAAGGCCTCTCAATTAATGAGGGTGTTACAAGGAGGGTGGTCATCGAATTCGTGGTACAGCTGTGGACTAAATCTTACAATAATAAGTCACAGTTATTGTTTCACCATGTACTTTTTATGGCTTGGTAAATACTCACTAAATCACGAATCTACTGAGAAGATATAAACATGAGTTACCCGAGTCTGTGAAGATTTCGGCAAAATGTATCGCTATGGTATTACCATTCACAACCTGGTGTTCAATCAGTTTGAGAGTTTTTTATTTTCTGATTTTTGTTTTGACTCTCTCTTAGTATGTCTCAGAAATGAGAGGGATAAACTCAAAATGTAGTAAAATTGTGAGCGAGATTTAACATGTCTCTTTTTAAACGATGGTCGAATATAGGTAGAACTCTTTCCGATCCATTTAGGCTCTGTTTTTCTGGACTTAATTTCAGCTTATTTCAGTTTACTTTAGTTCAGTTTGATATAGTTAAGCTTATCTTTTCACAAATTAACTCTTACTTTTGTTTAGTTCAGCTCAATTTAATTCACTATAATTCTTTTCAGCCGGAAAGAACCAAACTTTAATAGACCACAAATTATTGTTTCATACGACTTATTTTTTCTTTTTTACTTAAGCTTCAAATGGTCCATTTTAATTTTTATGGTTAAATGTAACTCCAATGTACAACCAGTGTTACAGTTTATGATAAGTTATTTTTTTAATAATGATTAAATTTGATTATAAAATGGTTACAAAATTTCGTTTTATTACTTCAGACAAAAAAATAAAATGTCCCATTTTAAGCAAGACCACTAATAATAACCTAATGACTATTTAATTAGACCCAACAAATGTATGCCAGCTGACCCGCTCCTCTTCCTCGCTCTCGCTGATCACATGAACCGTGGACCCCCGTTTTAACAAAAGTCTCACATTTTAATTTAAATTTTATCCCCCACCAACTTTATACGACTACCAAATTCAATTGATTATTATTATTACTACAGATAAAGCTAAAGAAAGATGAGTACTTAACAAGCCACATAAATGTTACAAATCCCCATTTCAAATTCAATTGAATTCGGACTCTGGCGGGAAATTCCCTCACAAGTTTACAAAAAACGAGGGAAAATTAATACCCCAATTTCAATTTAAAACTTTCAAAACCCTAATTCCCGCAAAACACGTCCCCAATAGCCCGCCACCCAACTCCTTCCTCACTACTCTATATATTTCTCCCCCCCTTATCTCTATTTTCTCAGTGCACACCAACTGTTCGACGAAATTCCTCACACAAACAAACCCCCATATTTTCAAGATGTATGTAGTGAAGAGAGATGGAAGGCAGGAAACAGTGCATTTCGATAAGATAACTGCGAGGTTGAAGAAATTAAGCTACGGGCTTAATATTGAGCACTGTGACCCTGTTATTGTTTCCCAGAAAGTTTGTGCTGGGGTTTATAAGGGTGTTACCACTAGTCAACTTGATGAATTGGCTGCTGAAACCGCCGCCGCTATGACCGCTAACCACCCTGATTACGCTTCGGTGAGGACTTGATTTGTTTAATTGCCTAATTTCATTTTAATTTTATGTGTGTTTTGTTCGATTCCTTGAGGCATCGTGTTGTTGTCGTTGGTTGTTGTATTTGATGCTAAGAGTATTAAACCAATCTAGGGATTCTAATCATCAGCTTAAGCTTGCTTTTAGTTGAGATGGTTTCTTGACATTTGATGTTATACACTTGATTAATCTGTGAGTTATGCTGGTAGGAATTTTTGGTCGCTCCATCCAAAACTTGAATGATGGGTTTTAATGACTCTTGTTATATGACCTCCGTCTCAATTAATTGTTTACCTTCTTTATTTACTGTGATAGCGAGATGTATATTTTGATTAAAGGTAATCAAATGATTTGGGTAGAGGGAATACATCTATTATGTCTATATATTAATATGTAAGTTGTCAATGGTTTATATAGATCTGTTTTTGAATCATCTGCTCATCTATGTATGTTCAGTTGGCCGCACGGATTGTTGTTTCAAATCTGCACAAGAACACTAGGAAGTCATTTTCCGAGACGTAAGTTCATGAATTACACACTCAATAGTCAATACACGTTGATGTTCTATCAGTGTCATGTGAGGATTAATAATAAGGGGTTTAATGCAGAATTAAGGAGATGTATAATCATTGCAACGAGAAGTCTGGATTGAAGGCTCCTTTGGTTTCTGATGATGTCTATGAAATCATCATGAAGGTAATTGTTAAAATTGTTTGGGTTGCATCAGTAAGCTTTAATTTGGGCTGTATGTCTACTTTATACATTGGTAATTGAGATTAATAAGCAAGTTGAAGGAAATAGTGATGTTAATGATTTCCGGCAAGTGTTCCACTGTTAAGAGGCTGTTATTGAATTTAGCTAATTGAGATTGATTTTGACAGCCGGGTTATATATCTCTTTTTGTTGCAGAATGCTGCTCGGTTGGACAGTGAGATAATATATGACAGGGATTTTGACTATGATTATTTTGGTTTCAAAACCCTCGAGAGGTCATACCTTTTGAAGGTCAATGGGAAGGTTGTGGAGAGACCACAACACATGATTATGAGAGTTGCTGTTGGCATCCACAAGGAGGATGTTGATTCAGCCATTTCAACTTACCATTATATGTCTCAGAGGTGGTTTACTCATGCATCACCGACCCTCTTCAATGCTGGCACACCAAGGCCCCAAGTATGTCTAGAGTATTGTGTACATGCCAGTGAATTTTATGTTATTTACTCTGAATTACTTAGTTATCAAGGTTTTAGAGCTGGTATTGACTGTATCTATGGTCTGATGACTGCTTCTTAGATCAAGGCTCAAACCAATATTAATACCATTGTTATGCCATTCTTGTTCAATGTTTTGATTACTTTGTTATTGTTTGCATTGGCAGTTGAGCAGTTGCTTTCTTATTTGTATGAAAGAGGATAGCATTGAAGGAATCTATGACACTTTGAAGGAGTGTGCTGTTATAAGCAAATCTGCTGGTGGCATTGGTGTTTCTGTCCACAATATCCGTGCCACAGGGAGTTATATACGAGGCACAAATGGATTGTCAAATGGTATTACACCAATGCTCAGGGTATTTAATGATACTGCTCGTTATGTTGACCAAGGAGGAGGGAAGAGAAAAGGTTTGATGTTGCTTTGAAATCTTCAACAAAGTATCATTGCTTCACTTAGCGGAGCATATTCTGATGTGCTGATGTATTGCATGCAGGTGCTTTTGCTGTGTATCTTGAACCCTGGCATGCTGATATATTTGACTTCCTAGACCTCAGGAAGAACCATGGGAAGGTGTGTGCTAATGAGATGTATCAAAACATTTACATGACATTATTCCCCACAATAGACAATGTTTTATGCCCTAGTTACAAGGGTTTTAATGTTATTGTGACTGAATTTAGAGGCTGTATAGGTCTCGTTTAACTATTGAGATTATGTTGTGATGACCTACAAGGCTATAACTTAACCTGTGTCATAAATCTGTAATTATCCCTCTTGATTTGTCCATTGTAATAGCCTGAATGTTTTATCTTTTGCAGGAAGAGCAACGTGCTCGTGATCTCTTTTATGCCCTGTGGGTGCCTGATCTCTTCATGGAGAGGGTTCAAACAGATGGGCAGTGGTCCTTGTTTTGTCCTAATGAGGCTCCAGGTCTGGCTGACTGCTGGGGTAAAGAGTTCGAGGTGCTATACGCAAAATATGAGAGACTGGTAATTGATCATTCTCTAGTGTGTTTTTATCTTTAACATTTGAGTACTTGTGGCTGATCTCTTACATGCTGTGTATCTCTTCAGGGCAAAGCTAAGAAGGTTGTCCAGGCACAAAGCCTGTGGTTTGAGATACTGAAAGCCCAAATGGAAACAGGGACACCTTATATGTTGTTCAAGGTGAGTAAATGCCTTTCAAATTGTATATAAACTAATTGTTTTCTTTCTATAATCTAACCTGCTGTATATGACTAGGATTCTTGCAACCGCAAAAGCAACCAGCAAAATTTGGGTACCATCAAATCTTCAAACCTGTGTACTGAGATTATTCAGTACACAAGTCCTACTGAAACAGCTGTCTGTAATCTTGCATCCATTGCCCTTCCACGTTATGTTAAGGAAAAGGTAATTATATCTCTTGCTTTCATCAAGTATGGATTGCTTTGGTTGATCATCTAATGAGTTCATGTCTTTTTTGTTATAGGGTGTCCCTTCAGAGTCCCAGAATACAAAGCTAGTTGGAAGTTTGGATTCAGGAAATCGTTACTTTGACTTTGATAAATTGGCTGAGGTTTGTCCTCCTGACTTTAATTTGCAATGTAGTGTTATGTATGCTATATTTGATAAAAACATAATGTGTGTGGCTGAGTCATTACTGATCTATGGTTGGCTGTTTGAACAGGTTGTTGAGGTAGTCACCACAAATCTGAACAAAATAATTGACGTCAATTTCTATCCAGTTGAAACTGCAAGAAGATCAAATATGAGACATCGACCAATCGGCATTGGAATTCAAGGCCTTGCAGATACCTTTATCTTACTAGGCATGCCTTTTGACTCACCCGAGGCCCAACAGTTGAACAAGGACATATTTGAGACAATTTATTACCATGCTCTCAAAACATCTTGCAAATTAGCTTCGAAGGAAGGCCCATATGAAACATACGAGGGCAGTCCTGTGAGCAAGGTATGAGACATGATTTAGTCTGTAAAGTGAAGCCCAAGTGTATATTAATGTGCAAATACATCAATTTGGCACTCTGTCCATCTAATGTTTCCATTTATGTATTGTTTCACAAATGCAGGGAATTCTTCAACCTGATATGTGGGGAGTTACTCCCTCTGACAGATGGGATTGGGGAGCTCTGAGGGGAATGATTGCTGAGAAGGGCATTAGAAATTCACTGTTAGTAGCTCCTATGCCAACTGCCTCGACAAGTCAGATTCTTGGAAATAATGAGTGCTTTGAGCCATACACCTCCAATATCTATAGCAGAAGGGTTCTAAGGTATATGGTGAATCACCTCATTAACCTTGCTTTCTGTTTTTATGTGCTTTATATTTTTGGGTTGAGGGTTATTATCATGTGCCATACTTACCCTTTCAATTATTCTGGACAGTGGTGAATTTGTGGTCGTCAACAAGCATCTTCTTCATGATTTGACTGAGATGGGCCTTTGGTCTCCTACTTTGAAGAACCAAATAATCTACGAGGATGGATCTGTTCAGAAAATTATTGAGATACCAGCACATCTGAAAGCTATATACAAGTATAGTTCTCACTGTTTCTTTCAATACCTGCTGTTTGATCGTCTTCCAAATTAAGTAAACTTATGGTGACATTTGGTAGTTAGGATTTACCTGGCGCGTCTTCTGAATTATTACCTCTCAGTCTCTTACTTGTATTGAATATGCTGGTTCTGTACAGGACTGTCTGGGAGATTAAGCAGAAAACGTTGGTTGATATGGCGGTTGACCGTGGATGTTTCATAGATCAAAGCCAAAGCCTTAATATCCACATGGACCAAGCCAATACTGGAAAGCTCACTTCTCTGCACTTCCATGCTTGGTCTAAGGTATGATATAATATTCTGATATTTTAAGAAACCATCTGTAAAAATAGATGATTCAATATTAGCATTTTGACATGTACTGATTTGTTCTACTGTATGATATTAAAGGGCTTGAAGACTGGGATGTACTATTTAAGAACCCGAGCTGCAGCTGATGCCATTAAGTTCACTGTTGATACTTCCTTACTGAAGGTAATGCATCTATAACTTTGAATCTACATCTGTTTATTTTCCGATGCTTTTTCTGTAAAGACATTGAGCGGTGTTGCATAAAACCTATCAACATCGGATTTGTCACTATGGCTCTCTTTTTGATGTTGTTACTGCTAGTTTTGGGAACAAGACACTCTGTTTGTTGCTATTGTTCATTTGTTTGTGTCATTGTCTGCAGGATCAGGGTAAGACCCCAGTTGAGGATGACAACACGAAATTAGCACAAATGGTTTGTTCACTGACAAATCGTGAAGATTGTTTGGCCTGTGGGAGTTAAACCCAAGCTAGCTATATGGCGATTAGATATTCGCCTTCATGTTTTTGCTGCTTGTTTAAGAAGCTCGCAATCATAATCATATGTAGTATATTTAATGTAGTAACAAAGTGACATTATGAAATGTTGGCTTATGTATGTATATAAAGTAGATTCGTTTATCATGTATTAATCTTCTTGCTTGCACTTCTATTAATGGATCAAACTCATTAACTCATGCTTAATGCATTACAAATTTTCCGTCATCTTCTGGTTGATCAGGCACATACTTTAGTTGCAACTGCCAGTAAGCGCCTCCACTGACTAAAGCTTTCCGAGTTTGAACCCATATCAAAATAAAATTCTAAAAGACCATTTTGAATTAATTTCAAATCACTCAACCAAACAATCATGATCTTCAAAATAATTAGATTTGCTTATGACATTTAAAAATGACTTGATGTTGAATGACGGCTACTTTACGATAAAAAATCGTAACTATTTTAGTGAGCCACTAACCTAGAAAAGCCTATTTGTATTAGTTCCAAATTTCTGAACCAAACCGTCACGAACTCCAAAATAACAGACGAAGACAAAAAAAAAACCCTGACTCATTTAATTTGGCGACACACACTTAACTAGAATGGACCAGAACATTTCAGGTGAAGTAGGTAACAAATTTCATGCGGATCTACAGAGTGAATATTCCTGTCAATCAGGACAACATAGACCATTTCCAAATTTCACCTCTATCAATTTTGTTCATACTTTCCCCTTGTACTATTAAAAAATACTCGACATTAGTGTCTTGGGAAACTAGCTCAACTCTCAATCATCTCATGCACTAAAACTTTTGTTGTTAATACATTTTTTAATCAAGATTTTATTTCTGGGTTAAAGTTATATTGTGAAAATCAGAAATGAATTTGAGGTGGGATTATCATAATTTGACTGTTTTGATTCTGGGTATCATAATCTTGAATGCTGCAGAGTTTTGTGTTGCGGGAAAAACTAGTAGTTTTTCAAGGAAAAATGCTGATATTTCACTTGATATGCCTTCAAATAGTGATGTCTTCCAAATTCCTCCTGGTTATAATGCTCCTCAACAGGTATGTTTTATGTTTAGTCTATTTACTACTTTCGCTCCAATCATTTTTACTCTTTTTTCTCCATTGTGAGACGTATCTTAAATTTCAGTCAACGGTAAACAAATGATTGCGACGAAGGAAGTATTTTCTGTTTCTTTTCTTGGCAATTGCTCAATATAATTGTCCAATGGGTTATATAGGATTACTTCTTTGATGATTTATGTAATGATTCATATTCTTTAATATACATAATTGTGTTTTCAACATAGGGTAATTCTACAATCTACTACATACGTTATTAGTTACGAATGCTGTTGCCTGTCCGTAGGAGTCTTTGAGGGCCTAGGGTAACAATGATACGCCTTACAATAAACTAATAAAGTCCCTTAGGCTTCGAGTGTAGTGGATTATGCACTAGCTTTCTGGCATGTCCACTTTTGAGGAAGGGACTAGGGAGTGAATCACTGAGGGGGTGATACCTTTTGAAATAATACTCGGTAACCATTTAAGCCGAAAGTCTAAGTTGATGTTTGATCCCTATCAATGATTGTATTCGTTAAATTAAAAGAGAGTTTTGCTTATATTCCATAGAATTGTTGCGCCAAAGCAATTATACCATCTATACTGGTTAGCCTCGTCAATTTTGTTTCCGGCATTTATACATGAGATCCGCGAATGACAGTATGGTATAATGTTGCTAGACTGAACGCTTAGTTTGTGAATGATGACGAGGTCAGTCACGATAACTTTTCAAGCTTTGAATGTGGGTTCTTGAAGGTTCATATAACTCAAGGAGACCATGTTGGGAAAGCAGTGATTGTGTCTTGGACAACTACAGATGAGCCCGGCTCAAACACCGTGACTTACTGGGCTGAAAACAGCCCCAAAAAGAAAACAGCTGAGGGCATTGTTCTTACTTACAAGTTTGTCAATTACACTTCTGGCTACATTCATCATTGCACTATCACTGGGTTAGAGGTATAAAACTCCACTGCTTCTCTCAATGTTGTAAACTAAATCGAAATTGTAATGAATAAGTTCCATTCGACTTCGACTTTTTCTGTGATCAGTTGAAAGTCAAATGAGACGTATTGAAATGAGGAAGTGTACCACAAGAATGTTTAGTTTAACTAAGTGGTTTCTATTGACAGTTCGACTCGAAGTATTTCTACGAGGTAGGAAGTGGGAGTTCTTCAAGGCGATTTTGGTTTCAAACTCCTCCAGAATCTGGTCCTGATGTCCCTTACACTTTTGGTCTTATAGGTACACTTTCTGCTGTTTTCAAAGGTGTTGAAATTATTATGTTTTAAATTTTTGTGCTGAAAGTCATTTAGGGTAATCTGCAAACAATCTCTTTGTGTTCCCAACACAAGAATATGGTTACACAAATCCAATCCCTTCTTATCCTGCGATTTGCGAAAGCCTTTAGAGAAACTGAGATAATGTTGTGGTGTTGTCAAGGGAGTGTCCCTAAGAGATTATGACAGTTGAGGAAGTCTTCTTCGGGAACTGAAGGCCTTTTAATGAATATAAGTCTCCACACTTTGGCTTCTTTGATCCAAAAGTGTCACGAAGCGAGCTCTTAACTCTCATACCTACTAACTTTGACTGCGTATGAATGCATATTGTTTCTAAGGCTGCTTTTTTTTGTCTAAAAAATTATGAATAGGCGATCTTGGTCAGACATATGATTCTAACAAGACAGTCACACACTATGAGTTGAATCCAACACAAGGGAAGGCGCTTTTGTTTGTTGGTGATCTCTCTTATGCTGATCAGTACCCGAATCATGATAACGTAAGGTGGGATACATGGGGAAGATTTATTGAAAGAAATGCTGCTTATCAACCTTGGATTTGGTCTGCTGGGAACCATGAAATTGATTTTATCCCAACTCTGGTATGCTTCTTCAACGAATCATTGAAGGTTTAATCTTAAAATAACCATTACATATTTTTGCATACGGGTATACGACTGAATGGAAAAGTCCTAGGGTCGTAATGGGTCACCTATATTGGCGCGGAGTCAAGATTTTTGCTTTCGGGTAGCAATGTTTTCGTAACTTTCTTGTCTTATAAGAAGCTCGAACATTCAATAGGATGAAAATGAAGGTGGTTTGAACTTTTAACTTACCCAATACAATCATAATAATTTGCATCCAATACCATTGTAGTTCATTACACAAAATATCGCTCTCAAGGTCGCACCAACCCTCACTTTCTCACTGTTATCCTAAATTTTGGGTCGCAAATGTAGATTCATGTCAGCCAACCACAAATCCGTTTGCAATTAAGGCCCTGTTGTCATTTGTGGTGGCAAATTTTAATTTATCTCACAGCATGTTGCCCTGAATGCCTGTGAACTGTGAATTCTTTTTCTTTTTTTTTTTTTTGCCGGTTTAGATGAGGCACCAGTCTGTCTTAACTCAGTGATGATGTTTTTTCCTTGATCAGGGGGAAACCGTACCTTTTAAGCCATATACATATAGGTTTCCAACACCATATCAAGCATCTGGCAGTACTTCTCCTTATTGGTACTCCATCAAACGCGCTTCCGCATATATCATAGTCATGGCTTCATATTCGGCTTTTGGTACGTTCTTACAACGTTTACTGCACAGCTAAATCAATTTATCTTGCTTTTGATTGAGTTTTGAAGTGGATGTTCAACAAGATTATTCTCTGATATAATACAGGGAAATATACACCTCAGTACAAATGGCTGATGGATGAGCTGCCTAAGGTGAACAGGACTGAGACACCTTGGCTCATCGTCATAATGCATTGCCCAATGTACAGCAGTTATGTGCATCATTACATGGAGGGAGAAACCATGCGAGTGATTTACGAACCGTATTTTGTGGAATACAAGGTCGACGTCGTTTTTGCTGGCCATGTCCATGCCTATGAGAGATCTGTAAGTATACTTGTCCCACAGCCAGTTCATTTCAGCAGTGTCAATCTTAGACCGGGACAACATTTATTAACCTTGGATTTGAAACATTCACTTCGCTGTAACTATTGGGCCAGCTGGGGGAAATGCTAGCGTAGTTTATATACTAAATGAATATGAACTTAAAAAATCAGCAAGGGCTAAACATTTCTCGACTAAACTAAGGTTCTCCCCTGTTAGCTAAGATCTATTCGTATTAGTTATGTAGTTTGTTCTCAAATCTCTCAAGACCTGTGACTCGTGAAAACAAACACGTGAGACTATCACATATTGCATACAACATTACCAATGAACACAGCATACAACATTACCAACACGTGAGAACACGAGACTAAAAATATTGTAACCTCACTTCGATAGGAGTCTGCCAGTCAGATAATGAGATTATGTTAATGTCGACCCAAGTCTTGGCTAAAAAGAAAATTTTGAATAAAGTGGGTAATTCTCTCACAAGAAAGACAGCAAATAGCATAAAGTGGGTAATTCTCTCACAAGAAAGACAGCAAATAGCAGATGATCATGGCCGAATTTGTTACTGCAGGAACGAATATCGAACATAGCATACAACATTAGCAATAACCTATGTGCTCCCAAGAAAGACCAGTCAGCTCCAGTGTACATAACCATTGGAGATGGTGGAAATCTTGAAGGACTGGTATACGAGTATGTTCTATGCTTCTATCACTTCCCGTTGCCTCAATGTTATGCGTAAAATAAAGAACAAAGTCAATTACTTGTTAACTTGTAGAAGATTAATAATGAGACTTGATTGTTTTGGTAAATCCAGGATGACTCAGCCGCAGCCAAACTATTCTGCTTATCGCGAGGCTAGCTTCGGTCATGCTACATTCGATATCAAGAATAGAACACACGCCTATTTTGCTTGGCATCGAAATCAAGATGGTTATGCTGTGGAAGCGGATTCTCTATGGCTTCATAATAGATTCTGGAACCCCATGCGTGCTTCTTTAGTAGCTTCGATGTAACTTGACATGGCAACCGTGTTAAGCTGGTCAAGTATAGGTCGAGTCAATTTGGTTCGGGTCATTTCGGGTATGTTTGTATTTGGGTCTGGTCGAGTCATTTCTGGGGATCAGGTATACTTCAGGTGTGTTATTATAGATATATTTAAGGGTATTGTTCACTTGAGGGCCATCGAAATTTGAATCATGTAGAGTCAATTCGTGTTTTCAGGTCATTCAGGTTTACTTATTCAAATAGTGGACCGTTAGTTTTGTCAGGTCCACATCTAAGACGCCCTAGTGCCTCAATGTCATGGACATGAGCCTCTTCGGGCAATGCGTGGGAGAAAGTATATGCCACATTACTTTTGTGTTCATAGTGGAACTGTTAGGACCCATTTGTTGATGACATGCCTACTTTAATCATGTCTCTAAGTATGCCATTTCAGGATTATTGCCATCTCCTAAAGTCAAGATTAATCAAAGATTAAAGTCTAAGAAGTGTTGATAAAGATTGCCCAAGACTTGTGTTGTAATGTGTCATTAATGTAAGGGTAAGGAAATATAGCACTAGGCAACGGTCACAACATCAATTGATTGTTTATGTAACAGTAAACAAGACTGTTGCTCAAGTCTGTGTCACTTGAGGAAATAAAGAGTCTCGTTTTCGAAACACTTGTACTTTCAAATAATAACTTGTTTTATAAATGGTTTCATTTCTGAAGTCTTTGAAAACTTTGAAAAGTTTTCATGAAGAAAAGAATATGCCAATAACATCTTTTAAACGACTATTTTTCTCAAAATGGCAAAGTACTTTTAGCATGACTTTTGGAAAGGGAATTTGTTCCTTTCCTAAAGGGCTCTTTCAAATGTGTCTTCTCATGCTTGTCCAAATTGTCTTACATCTGAAATTCAAAACCTTTTAAGATAATTCAAAAGTCTCTTTTCTTCTTTTACCTTTTGGATAGTTGCCCTTTTGGGTGAAAACTTTGGAAGGTCAAAAGGACTTGCCTCGTTCCTAATGTCTTAGCTTGACCCTCAAAACCTTAGTTTTCTCTTTATAAAAGGAGCACTCATCCTCTTCATTCGCTAAGACTTTTTCTGAGAATTTAAAATCTGAATTTGCAAATCATTTCAAAGAGTTTTGAGCTTTTCATTTGTTTGCAAAATCTTTCTAAGTCTTCAAGTGATAATAGTCTACATAACCGTTGCTTTGAGTACTATACTTTCTTACTTAGAATCGTTTGATCTTATAAGTTGTCCTCCTCAATTCTTCTTAAAATAAGATAGAGGAAGCTTGATCTTGTAAACATTCTAAGTTAGAGAGCCGAGTTCTTAGACATAGTAGTCCTAAACTCTTGTCGCAACCGGAGTAGGTTGTTGGTCATTTTTATTGTAAGGGTTTTAAGTAGTTGGAGTAGATCACTTCAATAAAGCAATAAAAAGAAGATTGGACGTAGGCCCTTAGAGTGTTGGCCGAACCAATTAAACAATCGCATTGTTGATCTCTCTTTACTTTATTTCCGCTGCAATTCTTATTTATTTGTATTTCTTTCGTTTTCTCACAACAGTATCGAACACTGTTACTTTCGTATAGTAGCCATCTCATTAGTTAAGACGAACTGAGTAACAGTTTGAACAACTGTTGTTTTGAATAACTCCAACGTCCATAACTTAATCAATCATTTGTTTTATGTATCTTGTTTCATCCAACATTGACATTCAACTTACTTTAATCAATAAAGATTAAGTTGAAATTTTGAAATAGTACCCAATTTACCCCCTCCTCCTCTTAGGTACTAGAATCCAAAACTCTTCAATTAGTATCAGAACCTCGTGCTCTTGATCGAGGCCAAATTCCGTCAAACGCCTCCACCAAATTCTCATTAAACTCTACGTATAATTTTGATGATCAACCATCTGATCATTATAAGAAGTGCTCAATTCTTAATTGATCTATGCGTATTACATGAATCTTATATTGGTTTCACAAATTCCTGACATCAATCACCATGTGCAACTTTATAAATTTCGTTTGATCAAATTCATCCGCTTGCCCTTATGGAGTCAACCAATATGAATGTTTTTGTCACCTTTTTGAAGTGTAATAGTAGCGGTCTGGAATGATTTTTGCATCGGAAGGTAACACGATTCTACCGATCCTAATATTGTTATTATTGTTCGAGGTTGTGTGAATAACATGCTAACTGTTAATTAATTTATTACTACTTTATGTGTACTGAAGTTTTATTTGAGTTGGACTACTATTGATTATTACTTTATACTTATCGCTAATACTTTGTATAAGTTAATTTTATTATTGGCAAGATGGGGTTAGTTATCTATAGTATTGTTAAAGTATGTTTACGAATTCTAAGAGGTAGTGGAGTATGTTAATGAATGTTGTAACTAGTATTCGTAAATAATATATGAATAAGCTAAAGTCGTATCACCTTAATCAAAATAAACCTAAATTATTACAAACAATAGCTAGAGGTAAGTCAGGGTCGAATCCATGAGGAGGCGGTGTAATATATTTTCTAAAGTCTAAGTCTGTCTTAAAGGTAACAATTCCTTTGAAGTATTGATTGTTTAACTAAACTAATTGCAAAATAAAATAAAGACGAAATCAATAATATAAAAGAGTCTAGGGATCAAGTTCACTAGGCAGTTATTCAGGGGTAAGATTCAATTCATTAACAGAGCAAATATGTTGTTTAAGTCCATATGATCGGTCGATTCTAATATGTCCTTTAGATCTAATTTAACATGCGGTTGCTATCATTAAACTAGTTCTATTTAATTGTCGCAGTCTATACTAGTCTTAACCCGATCGGTGAAAATCCTAGTTTGCGAGACTAATCAATTAATCCGAGTCAGTAACTAATCAATTAGATGTAAGACAACAATTAAACAACAATACAAAAGCAATTTAACTATTAATTCATTAATCAAACCCCTTCTAATAACCTAGATCCCCTTTCATCCCAGATAAATAAATTAGCTACGCATATTAACTATAACTATAACAATAACAATGATAGAAGACATAACTAAAAGCATAAATAAGATAAACAAGAAAGATAGAAATATTAAGGAAGGATTGAATTAGTACCGTACGAAAAATAATGATGAACAAGGCTTAGATCCGGAATAAATATAAACTAAATTAAACTAGAAGTTTTTGAGAGGATTCTAGGTTATTAAAACTGAAAGAATACGTAATAATAGCATACCCTAATGTAATAACCGAGTTTTTGTATTTATAGTAGAGGTTAAGCTGAATTAGGAAAGTCCTCGCAGAAGACGAATCTTGGCCTATCGAATACTCGATCGAGTATTGGAATACTCAATCGAGTATGCTCTTCTCAGCAGCTCCATCTCTCTACATTTGAATTATGCTCAATTATCTGATGATACTCGATCGAGTACTCGTAAACTCGATCGCGTATTCACTCTTCTCATTGCTTCTTCGCAATATCTTCTCTTCTCTTCCTCTAGATTTACGTGCCATGCTTCGTGTGTTCCTTTATGCCATTCCGCGGTGCTTCATTTCATTATTTTCTTCCACAAATGCATCTTTTCTGCATTAAACACCAAATAACGGCAGTAATAACATTCTAATATAATGGTATATAAAAGACATATTCTAGCACGAAATCTATACAAAAAACGATTAAGGAGAGACATATTAATGTACATAAATGTGACTCATCAATATATTGGGTTGGAAATTACTAGGTTGATTGGAAATATTGAATTGATGTACACAGATAATCAATTCCTTGATGAGTTGGTTTGGTGGAAATAAAAGTGATTATATTGTTGTACAATATGTACTGAATATCACAGTGGAGGAATTTAATTGTGGTAGAGACTTATTATTTGGGTCATTTGAGTTAAGATATCGATTTTACTGGAGATGAGATTATTGGTTAATTTTGTTTCGTATTTGAATTGTTGGACTTCCTTTGACCTTGATAAGTGGATGATTAGCTTGGAGTTTTTACTCTAAGTGTTGAGCACGGTTCCTTGAACCTTTGACAATATCGATATTGAAATTGAGATGAAAATTGGTTACTGGTATTGAGTTATGAGGCCTTTGAGCCATGTTATGTTACGGTCCAGAGTGACCATGGTTATTGAGTTATGTTCTGAGCTTGAAATCCATATTGAGATGAAAATATTGTTTTGCGAGTTTATTCCGCCAGTTCACTCACCCCTTGTCATGGTCTGAAGGGTCGACGATGAGAATGCGATATCTGGTTACCTTGGAGCATTATATTATAAGGTGAAGTAATGAGTGAAACGGTGTAATGAGATGAGACTTGGTTAATTATTGGGATGAGGGAGTTTATTTTATATTAAGGAGATAGTACATAATTGGTTTGAGGTACTAGTTAGTTACGGGGAGTGTTTTTGTTATTCTCTGTGTTTATTTTTATTTTTACGTGTGTATGTTTTCCACACCATGACCAAAACTATTCTGCTTATATTAAGGTATTATCCGTTACTCAGCTCCCCGGCTGACGTGTTTTCTCCCTTCTGGGCTACCTGTCTTGGAGGTAGGTCCTTTATGTCTTCTTTGGTTTTATTTTCAGGTGACTTCCGCTGCTGTTCAAAAGAATTTTATTTCAAGTCAAGTTTTTATTAAAGAGTTTGTTTAGTTTTGGTTCCATTTGTATTATTTTATTTTTAAAAGAAATTGTAATAAGGGATTTTGTATATTGATTATAATATCCCTGTATTTTGGCTAGTTTCGAATCTAAATGTTAGTTTTAATTTAGCCGAAAATCAGGGGTATTACAAAGTGGTATCAGAGCGAACGATCCTCAGGCCTAAACCAATGGACAATAATGAATTTAGGATGTGTCTAATAAAATGAACCGGGTAGAAATTGCTAGGAGCCCCCTAAAGCTTGGGATGAGTAGGGCCCCTCATACCAAACTTCTGGCCCTCTCAGTTTTGAACCGGTTACCTTGAGCGATTGAATGAGTGGGGTAGTCGGAAATATGTTGTTATTTAAGAGTCATTTGTTGCCTTAAGATAAAAATTTTAATCTTGATACAGGATGGAGAATTGAAAGGTAAGTAAAAGTGAAGCGAATGGTATTGAGGAAATTGCTATCATATGAATGCCTTATGAGATAATTATTGGATGGAACTTATGTATGGATGTGACTTGTGTTATGGAAGATTGGATGCAATGATTTGTTAAACAGAAATTCATGTCTAGTGATATGCGGTACATGTTTCCCCGAAGCCATGCTAATATAATGTTATTATAATAATGAGAAGCATTATCGACTTGTATGTTTTCTTTCTATCATAGTTGTGATTTAGCATGTGAGGAATAGGTTATGAAGGAATGCTATAGGATAGATGCTCAGATATGCATGGAGTGTGAGATCCAAGTTGGGATAGGTTGGTATGAGTATTGTGATTATGAGAGCTGGTGCTTTAGTAAAAGGGTGACCTAGTGCTGAAATTTGTTTTGCCTGATTGTTTTTACACCAACTTGAACTGGCTGCCATTTATTCTTTGTTTACCGTCTATGGCCGTAAATTTTATGCATGATAGCTTCATGAGTTAGCTTTCATATGTCATTGGTTTTATACTTAAATGATTTACAGTTTAAGAATAATAAATATTTTACTAGTCAGTGGTCAAAATGTTCCTGCACAATCATGTTTTCGACCCATATTTTTGTAATATTTGTCATTTAAAACTTACTTTTTGCTTATGCATGATTCCAACTCCACTATTAAATAGAGTCGTATACATTTCCAAAATGATAAGCCAAGTGAGATATTGATGTGTTGTTATTTAATGGTGATTTTTGCAATTCGAACTAAGTTTCTGACAAATTGATGTTAAATTTCTGTTTAGACCAATCAAGTTGTAAAATTCGTTATAAATTGATCTTTTGAGCTTTGAACTTGATTCTTCCTCTCATGTTTAATTGATTCTCTGTATTTTCCAAAAAAGTATAAACACTCACGAAATAGTGAAGCAATTATTTATCTATGATTTTTGGAAGTTGAATCACGATTTATGACTTTTAAAAATGCAAGTTTTATGTCCAATTTTAATACACTAGTTCTATCATTCCTTGAGCTTTATTAATATGACTTTATAATGTTCTTATGTGATTCTATAACATGTAAATTAGAGAAGTGTTTTGACAAGTGGTAGAATGAAAATTTTAATTGGTAAACTTGTTAGCATGATGTCATGAGTAAAAGTTATATAACAACCTAGTTGTTTATAGTTAGTTGTGAGTATTTTGAACAATGTGAACCTTTGTTGATGGTTTTATTAATTCATATATTAATTGGGTATTTATGTTTAGTTCCTTGTCMTAGTAATYTCTATAATTTYTTCGTAACTAATCATATTAAGTGGTGCAATACATGTTATTCTTATGTCACAAAGTGAATCACCTGTTCTTATAAAGTATCGCCATGTTTTAAAAATTGGATCACAAATATAATGAAATGGGAGTTTTGTTGACACGATTTTTTTTTTTCGAATTCTCAGAAATTTTACCCTTGTTTGTTTTGGCTGCCATGTTTGATCTACTTAATATCTAACCACGAAAATTGTATGAGTGTTAGCCTTGTGAATTAGCTTTCTTTTGCCACTGATTTCATGCTTATTGAGTTAATAGTTTCAGAGAAATAAATGTTTTAGTGGACGGTGATCAAAATATTACTGTGCAGTCTTGCTTCCGACCTATAATTTTGTGAAAAATAAAATAAAAAATTTGCCATATAACTCGTGTTTATGATTTGCCACTAATTTCAACTCCATTGTTTAGAAAGTTTCAAGATATTTTCAAAATGATAAGCCATGTTAAAACTTGATGTGTCGATATTTTATAGTGATTTTTGCAACATGACCCAAATTCTGTAAATGTGTGTTGATGGAATTCTACATGAACCCTTTGTGTTATAAAATTGTCATAAATTAAATAGTTGGCCTATGAATCAAAATTTTGTTCCCACGCTTTGATGACTTTTTATGTTTTCTAAAAGGTATAAAGACTTCACCATGGATGAAACGGTTAATTAATTGTGATTTTTTCAAGTTACATTCGTTGCTAGTCTTACGTGAAATGATATCGTGTGAGTAAATGGAAGAACATACCTTATTAGTTTCTAACTTATTTGTACCTAGAGGTGCTAAGTTTCCTTGCTAGTCTAAGATAGGGATTGATGTGATTTAATTATATAATCAAATTATGAATGCGTTAATTTTTATTACAAGCTTTCTTTACCACATGTTATGACCTGAAATTTTGGTTCTCAAACAATGTGTGACACAAGTATGATTAACTTTACCTGGAAAGTGTGAACATATTAATTATCTTTCTTTTAAGACTTAGAAATAGTTAACCGTATCCGACTTAACTCTATGATTAGTGTATTACGTGAACTATGCTAACGATCGGTGTTTACTTGCATTAATGAACTGTTGCCTAATGGGTTATTACATGGACCTTATGTCCATAAACATGAACCTTACTTTTCTAATATGGTTAGGGATATGAGATTTAAATTRTCAAGTATGTCCTACGAGTGTGCTTATTGCCTATATTGATATAAAGTGTGTTTAATTCAGTGTTAAATTGCCGAGTGGTATATAAATGCTAATGACTTTTATTTTGATCATAGCTGCGTGTTTTAGGATTGTCAAATGTGTATTTTGTCTTAGTAGCTTGTGTACTGGTTGTCTCAATAGGGAGTAAGTTCACTTGCAAGATGATTTGCGACTGCTTTTATTTTCAGTAAACTCCGCTTTTGTATTGTATGTGAAGTTTTATAATGGAGATTAAAGGGACGTAACATGTTTTAAGGAGGATAGGATTGTAAAATATTGATGATTGTAAACTTTTGATGATATGAAGATATGATTGGTTTGGTATGTCGTGATCGACTTAACCGTGATTGCCTATACTTGAAGTACTCTGACTAGTTTTTTTTGTTACGCTATGATGAATGTTATGATTCTCTAAGTGTTTCGTATTTCTGTTGAATGTTAAACTTCGGGGATGAAGTTTCTTAAAGAGGATAGGATGTAACAGTACGTTTCAGTTAATTACTTTTGTGATCAATGTTTGATTGGAAAGGGAGTGGGTTGCTGCATTATGCTAAGTGTAGTTTGATGTTTAGTTCCGGTATGTGTAGGTGAATTTCGGGACGAAGTTCTTTTTAAGGAGGGAAGACTGTAATACCCCGTATTTTTAGTCATGGTCGACGGTCAACATTTATAAACGTATTTTAAATTAAGTAATTTTATAAAACTATTTGTATTTTTGTGAACTTGAATTGTATTATACTTTCTAATTATTTTATATTTCATAAATCATTTTTACGCAATTGCATTTCCTTTCTTATTCCGTATTTATTTCTTAATATATTTATATTTATTAATTTTCCTGAATTACATATGTACCCTAATAATAGTAATAATAATAATAATATATTTATATTTTAGTAATAATATTTTAATAAGTATTCCTAATCCTTTCCTAATGCTAATATTCTACTTCTTTCCAAATTGTTCCTTTTGACAACTATAAAAGCAACCTAATTCACCCTTTTATTTTCCACAAATAAGAAAGAGAATTTTGAAGGAGAATTCATATTTCATACATCGTCTTTTGCCATATAAAGTATGTTTATAAAACCGTTTCAATTATATCGTTGTATACTTTACGCTTTGACTTTCATTGACTAAGCATGACCATGACTTAACCTTAGTAGACCGTGTCCTAGACCATGCCCCTAGAGTAGCACCGTTACCTGACCGTGGAGGTGGTGGTTTGACCATAGTAACTAGCATTGACCGATGGTGTTTGGTGTAAACTGTGTGTAGTTAGACACGGTTCTTGCGTTTAATGCTTATTTTATTCTGGGTTTTTGGTGGGCGGTGTCCTGGTTGTTATTCGGTACTGGGGTATGGTCAAGGAGGTCAAGGGTACAACTTTTGGCGGTGGCTTGTCGGAATTTGAGGGGTAGTGTATCATTGTGTTGCTTAGTGTCGTTGAAGAGGATTCACGTGGGGGATGGCAGAGATTGTGGTGTGTGGGTGGTCGACGCTGCTGTTGGGTCCACTGTGGTCAGAGGAGACCACGGTGGTGGCCACTGGTGGTGTGTGGTGTTAGGACAGGTGGTGTAGTGTGTTAGGGCAGGAATAGTATGAGGGGTTATGAGTTTTGGGTGTGTTGGAGTTGTAGTGACTGGGTGGTGTTGTAAGTGGTAGTTAGGGAGGTGACGGTGGGGGTCTGAGTGCGTCATGGTGGAAGTAGTGGTGTTAAGTTATGGTGTAAGGATGTCAGGTTGTGGTTGTTGATGGGAGGCCGTGAGGGTAGCAGTTTTGTTGGCCGTGTTAGAAGGGTTGGCTGGAGTTTGATGGGTGGCTCAGAAGGCGGTGGTTTCTGGTGGGGCTGGAGATGGAGTAGGCTGTCGGGTTGGAGGGAATAGGAGGTGACGGTTGTGTGTGTGAGTGTGGTGTTTGTGCGTGTTAGGGTTGATGGGGTTTGTTGGGTTGTTCGGGTAGGATATAAGACGGGTGTAGCTTATTGGTTATAAAATCATATATTAATTCGTAATAGT
>VHZZ01005994.1:43728-57051 GCA_009801015.1 Silene noctiflora
AATAAATTCCACAAATTATGAAAATTGACCATTAATATTTTATGATTAGTAGGTTAACATTAAAAATAAAATTTCATGCAACAAAAAAATTTTCACATCAAAATTTCATTTTCATCAATATAACAATCCGACCCGCTACCATCGTAACACAACCCCAATAAGATGGGATGTGTACCTTTGGGCCCGTTATTTGTCATCACTTAAGCCCAAAAGCACAAGGCCTTGTTACTAAAGTCGTGGATGGAATCTTTTATAAACACCTCATAAGCTTCTTATTTTCCCGATGTGGGACAAATTTCTTCTCAATCTCTTGGGGTGTTACAAACTCCCCCACTTAAAGAACACAACGTCCTCGTTGTGCCTCAGAGCTAACCGCAGCCAAGCCCAAAATCCTCCCCCGCTAGTTGGGTGGACCGGGTACTCCTGACCACATGATCACTACTCCACGGTCGCAGGGTTGCTCTGATACCATTTGTAACAACCCGACCCACTACCGTCGTAACACAACCCAATAAGATGGGATTTGTACCTTTGGGCCTGTTATTTGTCCTCACTTAAGCCCAAAAGCACAAGGTCTTTTTACTAAAGTGATGGGTGAAATCCTTTATAAACACCTCATAAGCTTCTTATTTTCCCGATATGGGACAAATTTCCTCTCAATCTCTTGGGGTGTTACAATCAATTTATCGTATAAAGTGACAAAACCGTCTTAAGATGACATACATGTAGTTAACAATGCTTTGATACCAATTGTTAGTATTAGACTCCTAATTAGACACCTCTAATTAAATACTAATTAATTAATTTAGTTTAAAGTGGTCTAAAACAACATGCATGCAATAAAAACACTAATCTAGTGAAGAAAAGAAGAAATTTCCTTCCATTGAGTTTAAGACAAATAAGAACAAAAACTATTGTTGTCTTATGGAACATCTACATGCTTTGGATGATCCTCCTTTATGAGTCGTCAAAGTAGAAGACCTCCTCTTGGTTGCTCCCAAGATTAACACAAACAACCTAAGTTTACTAACTAGGTATACCTTAGATTAACCCTTAATAATATTTGTAATAATACTACTTTAGTATAATACAAGTGTATATTATGCCCAAAAAAAATACAAGTGTATATTATAATTTGTGAATTTTTGATGTGCTTTTTGAATGATAAAATGAAGAACAAATTCTTCTTTTTTTATAGAGTGAATTAGAGAGGTTTTTTAATTATATATAAGTAGTCAAATTTCCTCATCAAGTGAGGTATTTATAGACTACAAAATGTAAAGAATTCACATACATTTTGTAGTGGGTTGGTGCCAAACCACATGTGATGTTCCTCAACATCCAAAGTGGTGGCACACATGAGTTATTCAGGTCCATTTCGACTTCCGATATTTGTCCTACAAATGTTTATAAGTCTTATATTTAATTATCCTATATAATTAATATTAATTTGATTATTTAACACTTAAATGTCACAAATTAATGAATAATATACACTTAACTTTTAAGTGATATTTAACCGTTTTATCAATATAACATGTGTCTTATAAAACCCATTTAGCTGATTCTTTCCGGATTTCTTTCCGTATTTTAATTTTTCCAAAACTCTCACCTTGTGATTAGAATAAATAAGGCCTCCGCCTCACATATTCTTCACGCGAGTGTCCGCCCCTTCTCTTCTCTTTTTGCATTCTAAGACCACGTGCTTTTGCTACGATGTCTACTTGTTTGTGCTTCTTGACCACGTAAGTCTAGATCATTCTAGGTACCAGTCACGTTTTGCATAAACCTACAAATTTGACCACTACACTTTAATCAACATTAATCAATCGTTTTTCTTAAATCCTTTTTCAAGGGCATCTTCATTACATCGATTCGAATTAGTCAACTTCGCTTCGTAAACATGTAAGTCTGAGGGTGTAAAATCCTATTTTTATTTTATTTTATGTATTTATCATTATGTAAAAGTCTACGCTATAAACACGCTTTCAAAATCGTAAGTTTTTAAACCTTTTTCGACGAATCAGCAGGGAAAGACTTTCTAGAAGATCGCATCATCAGATGCGCCTTCTGGAATAGTCGCAGCATCTACTGCGCCTCTTCCAGAGGCTCTTTATCTGCTACTTCTCTTCTTCTTCTTCTTCCTCGAGTACTAATTGATTCTTTTTTCTTTGTATTTTATTTCGCTTTCTTTCATAATTTCCAGTTTCTTAATTTATTTTGTAATTTTTTCGACTTAAATCCCTTATAAATCAATATTTATGGGTTTTCGCCATTTATTTCAAACCTGGATTTTCAATGGCACAATCTTCCCATATCAAATCATTAAGATTCGACTTTTGTATATGTTTTCCGCTTTATGACGATCTTTTATTCATGTATAATCTGTTAAATCACTTTAATTCGAGTCTAATATCAATAATACACCTAAATTAACCAACGAACGAAAACAACCCGCGATTCTGACTTTCACAATCAGAATCCAACTCGAGCACAGTCGCATAAGGTGATGCGCCTTTTCCGGAGGACGCATCATATGTTGCGCCTGTTCTGGGTTGGCTTTTGTCTCTGAACTCGTCTCGTTTTGACGTAACTTTTCTAATTAGGTTTTATTAATTGACTACTATTCGTATTATCACTGTTTCGACGTGTTTATATTTTTTACTTTATTTTATTTTATTTCTTTTATTTCTTAACTCTTTCGACAGGTATGTGGCATAGATTCGTTCACTCTTTGTAATTTTCTTTCTTTTGTTTCTTCCTTTCACACGTAATGAATGTAAACATCCACCGTGACTTAATTTCCTGCTAATTATGAGTTAACCGACTTAGATTAACTCACGTGTTAGGTTTAATCAATTACTTGTTGCATTGCATGCATTTTAACGAACAACATATCGAGTACAAATGATTTTCCCTGATCATTAGTAGAGGTCGTTATCGAGGCGGGCGGGATTATGTGTTCTAATAAGAGCTTCCTAATACATACCCTCACCCCTTACTCAGATATTTGTGAATACTAGTATTCATTGGCATCGCGAGAGTCATTCTAGATATGGAATGCTAAGGGCGACCAATTTCTTAGTGTTTATGTCACTACTTTGTGTCTTGACATGACACGTGGTATTCGAATGGATCTAATTATCCACAAAAATTGGTGGTGACACCACAAATGCAGACTTGTTCAAACCATTCACCGGTTTCATTGCCTTTCAAATCGGTAACTACCCATAACGTGCTTTGTCAACACAAATTTCCGTGGGAGAAGTACCGCCGTCTCAAACTCTCTAACGCGCGGGTGCGCGCGGCGCGGGTGGCCCATGTCCACAATCTCTGTCTTACTCTCCATCTTTTTGAATAATGGATCCTAGATATCTAAAGAAAGCCGACCCCTCAACAACATTTCCATCGAAAATAATATTCCCCACCTCTGTCGATCTCTATCCCGCGGGATTACTGAACTGACAACTCAAATACTCAGTCTTAATCCTAATTAGCCTAAATCCACGAGTCTCCAAAGTATGCCTCCATAATTCAAACTTTCTCTTAACCCCCTATTTCGTCTCATTAATGGAACACAATATCATCCGCAAACATCATACACCAAGGGATGTCATCCTAAATATCCCTTGTCAACTCATCCTGACTATAGCAAAGAGAAAAGGACTAAGTGCAGAGCCTTGATACACCTCAATAGTAATGGAAAATTCTCCCGTTCTCCCCACATTGGTGTGAACACTTGCACTAGCCCCCTCATACATGTCCTTTATGAGGTCAATATATTTTCGAGACACACAATTTCTCGCCAAAGCCCACTAAAGTACTTCTCTCGGTACCCTATTATGTGGGTACCTACCCTATTATGTGGGTACCTATTATATGCCTTTTCCAGGTAAATAAAACCATATGCAGATCTTTCTTCTTGTCCCAATGGTGTCCAATCAACTGTCTCATGATAAAAATTGCATATCCATAGTCGATCTCCCAGGCATAAATCTAGACTAACAAGCAAGATTAAATTTATGGTCACAGAACTGAACAAAAGTCGTGAAACTTGCTAAAGAAGGCCATCAATAATACACAAGGATATCGAAGAGCAAAGTAACACCCTCAACAATAAACAAATTATTCTCGTTGAAAGCTTTAGGATAGCTATAGAATACAAAAATGCAAATAACTTGAGATAATATGAATTCCATAGTAGCATAAGGCTGAAAAAAACACTCTTACCTGAAAACATAATGACAAGAGAACTTTGGACTTGGGGAGAGCCTAAAGCTAAACTTTCTTTAATATAGACAAAATAATGATATAAGATCTTCGGTTCTATATTGGAGAGCAAATCAATGTCCACAATAAAAGAAACTGAAGAGTTAGACGAAAAGAGAGCTTCCAAAGAGATGAAAACCTCAGAATTGGACAAATCGATAGGATACTGACAACGTAAATCAAAAGAAGGAGACCTATTTGAAGATCTAGAAGCCAAAAGAAAGACAACCTTGTCTTCCAGGAGACAAATCTCGCCTCTTCATCAAATAACAACCAAGAATTTGCAACAAAGACTTCACAAGCCTCGGAAATCACCAAGCCGCTAGCCCTGCCTTGCCACGAAACTGTGTCGACCTCGAAAAGACTGTACAGGAGATTGGACCTTGCGTAAAATACGAAAAGGACAACCCATTTTGACTTAGATGGAAAGATATTCGCAAATCACGATTCAGAAAACCTCCAAAAGCAAAAACATCAAGGGCTAAAGGAAAGGGATCTACAATTGAAAGAACCAAATTGCAATTATGTTAGGCAAACAAAGAGATCTTGGCAGTGATTAAATGTTAATTACACTTAGTAATGGTATAATATTTGCCCCCAAACACCCAAATAAGTGAGATGAGGAACAAAGAGATCAAACTCATGAGAGTAAAGATCTAGAAAATGCTTAAATTAAAAAAAGATGGGGACAGAAGATAAAGGAATGCCTGACAGGTTAGGAGACACACTGCACCCTAATTAATTGTGATTAAAACGGGTTAAATATATGTTATTTGTCTATATAAAGGCAAGACTTTTGATAATATTTAGGTATTTTGTTTTTGTCTTATCTATAAAAGTGGTAGTTATTTGACTTATCTTAAACATAAAACGAATAGCATCCGTCTTAAATGAGATTAAGATTTTTGCTCGTGCGACGTACGGATACTAAATTTATTCGTGATAATCATAAAACTTTTCACGATATAAATCAAAAGTAAGTCTATGCATGTGATAGTTCAAAGGTTTTTTCCTTAACATATGTTTCTATTCCATTTTATATAGTACTTTCCTCATTTAATAAGTCTTTTTATATTTAGTATTGGTTCGTTATATACATGTGATATTTTGTTAATAAAATTACCTCATTTCTATTTATTTCTCTTCCTAATATGATACCACCATCCCAAACCTATCATGCGTTCATCACATTAAACCACAAATACATCTAACCACCCAACTCGCCGCATTCATCTCCATTACCACGCAAAACAACTTCTCAACCCACTTCGGTTCACACATAAAATGGTACACAATACAAAGTCACACCTACTAAACCTACCATAATATTAACCACTAAATGCGACACAGTCATCCTTATTTAATTTCTACCTTAAACAACCATCTAATTCATCATTGTCACCCTTCTCCTAGCCCCCAATACTCACCTAAAATATCCAAGTCACCCTATTTCACGAAACACCCACGCCTACTCCCATCCCCAAAGTCACCTCTCCCTTTCAAAAGTAGTTCAGCCACCTACCAGAAACACTACCTTCAAAACTGACATTGTTTGAATGGGAATTGCGTAAGAAGAAAAAAAAGAAGGCATTCAAAATTCCTTAATTAGTTAAAAAATGAGATAGGAGAGAAGTGGTGAGTAATAATAAGAAGATGTGTAACACCCCCTTCTTAACCGACCAAGGTAATCGGGAGATGTCACCATGTTAGTTTCTCAAGGCAGTGAGATCAGAATTACAATTAAGAAACATTTAGATAATTAACCTGTTTAGTGAATTACATAATGATTAATGAATGAATAAATAATAAAAGTCATGACTACTTCAACTTTTCTAATGAGACTACACTCGACTCGGTGATCACCAAAGCTTGTGGCTCGTTCCATCTCCCGCTAGACAGCAAATACAAACATATACTCAGACTGCTCCTCATTTGATTGGAAATATCATATAGATCAACACATGCCACCCCGGAAACAGGTAACAATGAAATACACAACCAACACACGTCAGTTTCGATAATACAAATATTCTAGACACGACATATAAACATAAATATGATATGCAATACATCAATAGAATACACGAGTCACAAAACGACATTTACCTCACCGGTACAAAGGACACACCCACGGTACCAACGATCCAGTGACGACATCGTAGCACCGTCCAGCAAACAACCGGACCGCAACTCGTAAAACATGTACTCGGGACACACCTGTGGTACCGAGCCTGGGGGCTAACCAGACCTTTGCCAGGCGTCGTGATACCACACGAGCCCCTTTGTACTCAATTCATAAACGTGAACGTCCCTCTTGGAGTGGGAAGCTCCAATATCCTACCTAAGTGTAAGACGGTCTCCCGACCCGTCTTACGTTTCCTCAATAACCACCATAACTTCACCACAATCTCAACATATACGACAATCCAAATGAATTCAATATGGAACACAATACGCTAATACACGACTCATCATGAAGCATACTCCCAAATATACCAAGGATATAGATTTCTATAATTATTCCGACTCTTAAAGTCAACATATCTCGTTCTCATGTTATAATGCAACTCCGACGACAATACAAGACTTATATCACTTTCCCATAAGAAGATAAAATGCAACACTGCCTCTACTATGAATATGATGACAATGGACACACAAACAAACATTCATATTACCGAAATCAAGTAGAAAAATCCTACCTTTTAGCATACTCCGTAAGCAATCCGAGACAAACAATATCCCGTCTCATCCTAAAAAATTACATAATAACCATTATAATTTATCCTATATATTTTATTATGAAAAACTCTATATTAATACAACTTAATTACCCATTTTACTCATATTAATTACTAATTAATAATCTCAATAAAACCTCCAAAAGTTAGGGTTAACATAAAAGAAAGAGAAAGGTAAATCCTAATTACTCACCAAATCCGGCTACCACAGACTACCTCCACCACCACCACCTCACTGCCACGTCCAATCTACCACCACAGCCACACACCCCATGCCCACCACCGACGACAACAACATCACTAACGGCGCACCACCGAGCCACAACACTAACAACACCACTCGTAATACCACCACCACCATCACAAAAGCTAGATCTAAAACAAAACAAACCGCCACCACCATCCCGCCGACTCAACACCACCACCAATACTCTCAAATGATGACCGCCAACAACCATCCTTCCTTCCTCTCTCCTTGACCACCACCACACGACACCCTCCTCACTGTGCCACTCCTTCTGCCGTCTCTATCGCGACTGCCCTTTTCTCTTCCCCTTCTCCTTGCATTATAAAAAAAAACACAGGAAACTGACGGAAAATCCGTCAGAAATATCCCTTTTTCCGTCAGTAATTCGTTTTCCTGATGGATTAATCTCAGGAGAGCGAGTCACTACAATTCGTCACTACAATCGCATTCCAGACGGATTTTCCGTCAGGAATATGGAGTACTGACGGAACAGTGACGGTTAATTTGTCATACATGTCAAGCGCATCTCTGTCATAAATGTTGACTTTTATGACGCTTTCGTTAGAAAAGTCAACATTTCTGATGGAATTTCCGTCAGAAAAGTTGACTTTTTTTGATTTTTTTTTTCTTCCTGCCATTTATGGTTCACATCAGCCTGTTTAAAATACATATTTTTTGGTGGAATGTAAAATATATTATAAAATAGGGCCAAAAGCCAAACATTTACATCGTCACCAATTCACTGAGAAAGATTTATATCAACTCCTTACATAAAGAAAAAAAAATTAGCCTATCTAAACCTTCACACATCTATGGGCAGAGGTGAGCAATACTAAAGATATGTGTCATCTCAAGTGCCAGTTAACCAGCGATGAATCCCCTAGTTTTAAGCGCGTCATTTTTCTATGCATATCTGAATCAGGCAAGTCTTTCTCTACTTTGTTGTCGTCCTGAGTGAGCCAAGAGTATAAATAAGCACGTTGTCCACAATAAAACTGATGCTTAAACAACAACAGAGGCAATACAAGACTACCATAAAAAGTACAATGAAATATGAGGGGAAAATTTTCTGAGCTCCTACAACTTCATCCAGTTTAAGTCTCAAACATTTAAAGATGAAACACCATGAGAACAAACTAAGCCAATCTCATCATTTTTAGTCTCAAGTTGAGTGATTGTTTATAAAAAAGAAATTACACTGACGAGGAAGGACAATATAACCTTATTCCAGCCCAAAACTACTCGGTGTGTATGAACTGAATGAACTAAATCATCCAAATTACGCCAATTTTAGGTAACATATTAGGAAATGGTGAGAAAAGATTAAAACTTGCAAGCAAAACAACTTGGAAGACAAAGTATGCAGTAGAATTATCGTCTATATGGATCATGATAAGCTGAAAGATTCAACACATTTCTGTCACTTATTAGAGAACAAGAAGTCAACTTGTGTACACTTGGAAGACTAAAAGTAGTCAAACAATCAAGATTAACAGACTATGCTCCTAAGAAAATGCTAATGTACTATCTATATTACTCAATCTCACAAATAACTTTTATATAGTAACTATGATGATCCAAACTTTACGTCTGTTATTTTTCAATAAAACTCTAATTAAACACGCAATCTATAATAGAACTGTTCATACAACCTACGCCATCAAAGGTCCAGCCTGAAACAAATTAACACCCGTGAGATTTTTAAGCACAACTAACCATGGGTAGCCATGAAAAAGATGCAAAGGGTAATGAAATTGTACCTGCTACATAATATGCACAAATTCATCTCCAAACTGAGCCACAACCTGAGATGAAAAGGAGCCAAAAGAGTATCCGTAACAGAGGTCCGCAATAAACAACAAAATTCGGAAATTGGGTACCTGACATGCAAATGCTCGCAAGAAAGGTCAAAATAGGAAGACAATCTAGAATAACAGTTATACTTATTATCAGGGAGACAAGCTAAGGAGGAATACATAATTTCATTGATATCTACTAAGGGTAATTTAATTCCATTAAGAATGTTGACATTTTTCGCAACACAATGTCATAGTGTGCAATAAGAGAATAACCTAATTTTATTGATAAAGTACTGGCCATGATCCACACATACGTGACCACATGTTCTCTGGTTGTGCACCTTTAACTTCCATAAATTTCCAAAGGAGTCTAGTACTTAGTTAGCCACCCCCACCAAATTTCCAGTGACTAATCACTACTTGTTATTATACAGTTGACTGACCCCGTGTTTCTTTTACAAAACTGTGGTGATCCATTCGGGGATGGTGAGCAGTTGATCTAGAAGGTGATGATGATTTCCATGGTTGTTGTTGATGCGGGTTGGCAGGGGCAGAGTCATCACCTTCTTTTTGTAGTCTTATCTTCCACATGTCTTAGATCTTGTTATCATATTCAGATTTCAGTTTGGTTTAGCATTTTGGCACTTTTTTGATGTAACTGTTTTAATAAGCTAAACTTTATATTTGTTCCATTATGGTTTCTATGATATTCACTACCTCGGGTAACCGAGATGGTAGTATTCTAATTTTCGGAGGTAGTCCTTGGTAAGATGTCTTGGAGTATGGGGGTGTTACAAAGTGGTATCAGAGCAACGATTTTGGAACCTAAAACCAATGAACCAATGATAGGGTGTCTAATTAAAATGAACCCGGTTAGGAATTGTTTATAGCTACCTCAAAGGCTAGGGAGACGTCCCAAAGCCGCATAATTGCCTTTACAACTATTAACCGGTCACGGTGGGGTGTCAAGGGTCGTCGTGTGTCCATATGTTTGCTATGTGTTTCGTATGCTTGTATTTGTTTCACATGCAAGTCGGGTTTATGTGTATGAGGTGAATGGAGGAATGTGGAATATGTGATTATGTGATGATATGAGAATATGATGAATGGAGTACTGATTTGGATTAGTAACATGTTAAGCTTTATGTATGGTTTGTAATCATGGGGGTATTACATAAGTAGCATGACTCGACCGAATAAGGGGAGACTCGACCGAGTAAGGGCTACTCGACTGAGCTTCAGGCACTCTACCGAGTGGGGAATTCGATGTTTTGAGGCAGAATCCCTGTAAGTTTTCGTCTCGACCGAGCGAGCTGAACTCGACCGAGTCTGTTTTCTGGATAAATTTGATCAGAGTGGATTAGTTGAACTCGACCGAGTACATAAGTGACTCGACCAAGTTAGGTGGACTCGGCCGAGTGCCTTTGGGTACTCGACCGTGTGTCTTATGGGAGGGATATGTGTATCTGTTTTTAGCCGTAGGCTATGTGCTTACGACTGTTCTTCTAATATAGTTATCGATGGCTCTCAAGAGATCAGCCGCGTACTTGAAAACTACTGAGATGACGATTGAAGAGGTGACCCGAATGATTGAACAACAAGAGGCTTTTACTGAGGCTCTTAAGGCCATGGGTAAAGCTAAAGAAAAGGTGGTGGATGCTAGCAAGATGAGCACCGCTATCGCTCGCTTCAACCCTTCGACCTATGAGGGAACGGGGGTGCCGAACTTGCTGGATAACTGGCATAGAGAGATGAAGGGTGTGCTCGAAGTGGTGAATTGTCCGGAGGAGCTGAAAGTAAAACAAGTTGCATTCTACTTAAGGGATGAGGCCAGTTTTTGGTGGCCTAGGGAGAAGAAGATAGCTCGGGAGTACTACATGAGCCAGGGGGAAGTTGTTATCCCCTGGGCTAAATTCAAGAAAACTATGCAGCATCAGTTCGTTCCTGAGCATGTGCGTAACAAGTTGAGGGCTGAGTTCGACACTTTCCGAATGACCGAGGGGATGACGGTAGCGGAGCACTACCGAAGATTTGATGAGTTGGCTCGTTACATGGACGACATGGATCTAAACCAGTTGAACTTGGCGATCCGCTTCGAGAAGGGACTATCAGTGAAGATACTTGAGAGGTTGACTTAGGGGGTTCTCACGGATCTAAAGGAAGTTTATGAGCGGGCCGGTAATGCGGAAAGACTAGCTGATATGACCAAGGAAGCCAAGGAGAAAGGGGAGTTAGAAGAGAAAGGCTGAGAGTGAGGGCACCGGGACATCCGGGTTCAAGAGGGGTAACTACAACCAGGGGAGGGCTTCCTCTGGTGGCTTTAGATTTGGTGGAGGTTCTGGTGGCTTTGGGGGCCGAGGTGGTGGGAGCTTTAGTGGTGGATCGGTGTTGACATGCTACAACTGTGGTGGCGTGGGCCACAAGAGATATGATTGCACCGGCTTGAGTGGAGGCGGCTTCCAGGGTCAGCACAGGGGTGGTTTCTCATAGGGACCGGGTCAATGTATGGATAGTAATAGACCAGCTGGGTCGTGGCATAGCTAGGGAAGTCAAGGCAACACTGGGGACTTCAATCGTAACAATGGTGAAGGTTATCAAAGGCAGAACGGCAATGAGAACCAGAAATTGGCTGCTAAGTCAACTGCATCGGCCAGCACGGTGCAAGGTGGAGGCCAAAAGAACAGTGGTAAACTGTTTATAATGGACAAGAAAGCAGTAGAGGAGGATACACAAGTGGTCACCGGTACTTTTCTTATTAATAATACTTCTTCCTTTGTTTTGTTTGATTCGGGGGTGACCCATTCGTTTGTATCTAGAGGTCATGCTAAGGTTATGGGTTTGAGGGAGTATGAGTCTGTAAGGGATGAAGTCTTTATACCTTTAGGAGAGTCTGTATCATGTGGGAGGTTGTATAAGGGTGTGTCTATGGTGGTCGGATAAGTCAATTTTATGGTTGATTTGTTTGAGTTTCCTATAGATGGGTTTGAGGTCATAGTCGGGATGGATTGGTTGGGGAAGTATAGTGCTACTATAGACTGTCACCAAAAGAAGGTTTCTTTAAAAGGGCTTAAGGGAGTTAGGGTATCTTACCGTGGGTTTGTGATCAAACCCAAAGTCAAGATCATTGCAGCTGTGACATTGAAGTCTTACCTAAGGAAGGGCTATCCTATGATCTTATGCCACGTGAAAGATAGTCGGATAGAGGAGCCATCAGCTATAGAGATACCTGTGGTGAGTGAGTTCGGGGATGTTTTCCCAGGTGAGATATCGGGGTTACCACCGAAGAGGGATATCGATTTCAGCGTGGAGTTGAAGYCGGGGACGRGACCTATCTCYAAGGCCCYGTACCGTATGGGTCCTAAGGAGCTKGCTGAGTTRAAGAAGCAGTTAGACGACTTGATCGAGAAGGGGTACATTAGACCTAGTGTATCGCTTTGAGGTGCTCCAGTTCTATTTGTGAAAAAGAAGGATGGCAGTTTGAGCTTATGCATCGACTATAGGGAGCTGAACCATGTGACGGTGAAGAACAGGTATCCTTTGCCAAGGATTGACGACCTTTTTGACCAATTGAGTGGAGCTGGGGTGTTTTATAATATTGATCTGCGTTCAGGGTACCATCATTTGAGGATCCGGGATGAGGACCTATCGAAGACAGCTTTTCGTTCGATGTATGGTCATTATGAGTATGCGGTGATGCCGTTAGGGTTGACTAATATATCTGAGACTGGTATTGCAAACCTTGCGCGATAACCAGTTGAATGCAAAGTTGTCTAAGTGTTAGTTTTGGCTCGAGAAGTTGGCCTTTCTGGGCCATGTGATTTCTAAAGATGGGGTTTCTGTAGATCCTACCAAGATTGAGGCGGTGTCTAACTGGGAAGCACCAAAGAATGTCGCCGAGCTATGATGTTTCTTGGGTCTAGTCGGGTACTCCAGGAGGTTCGTAAAGGATTTCATTAAGATAACTCGACCTATAACAGCTTTGATGAGGAAAGAGAACAAGTTTCGTTGGGATGAGAGTTGTGAAACGGCGTTCCAAACTTTAAAGGAGCGTTTGATCACATCTCCTATCCTAGCTTTGCCAGAAGGGAATGAGACTTTGAGGTTTTCATGGATGCTTCAAAGAATGGGTTGGGTTGTATGCTGATGTAGAATGGAAAGGTAATTGCTTATTCATAAGTCTATTTTATATACGATTTTACCCCATATTTTAGCTCGGTTTTATATGCTATTTGCACTTTTATTAGTGTTTATTTGAGCTAATCTCGTG